>JAYKAV010001422.1:252453-287642 GCA_035582835.1 Phoebastria nigripes
TTTTTTTTTTTTTTTTTCTTTTTAAGTGATCTTGCTTATGTTTTAGATCTTCAAAGTAAAGTATCTAATGCAGTATTTTTAGTTTAGTGCTGTCAGTGCCAGAACTTTTTTCTTTTTTTAGCACAGTTTACAACCAAGCTGATCACATCGAGCATCCCATTGTTTGACAAGTGGCTGAAAAGTGGAGTAGAAAGAAACCTACATTTTATGAAATTCTCCTGTGCTTATTTAGACCAGGAAAAGAAACTGAGCCCAGATTAAAACCAAGTTCAAAATTAAACATTTTAACCACAAAAGAAGAGAGAGACAAATGGCATAATCTGGAAATATACTTCCAGGGTGGTCTGACCCATTGGTACATAATGTCTCAAAGTCTTGGCCATGCTAAGCTTCTGTCTTTCATTTAAATACCGCTGGGGTGCTGCCATATTTTCTTGAATTCCCTGTCCCATAATAACATAAAACAAAGTGAATGGCCAAAAAAAAAAAAAAAAGGCATTAGAAACTTGTAATCAACCGAGCAACTTAGCTTTCTCTTTGTGCCTTAAGAATCGTTTATGCATTTTTAAAAAAAAAAACACATTTACGTAAAGTGGATGTATTTTGCAAACAAGAAGTGAGAACCTCAGGTATCCTCCTCTGAAGTAAAGGTCTTTGGCCACAATGTTAGAGAGCCAGATAATTTCTTCTGGTTCCTGAATGAAAAGAAAATTGAAGGCCTACTGCCTTGAAGAAGAAGATTGTACGTGTGGTTTTATGCCTTTGTATGCATGTAGGGCAACAGAGCTCCTGTTATAATATCAACAGTAACAATATGGAACAAGTTGTGTCTTTCAAATTAATGGTGTGTTTAGCAAAACAATTTGTTAACAACTGTCATCTTCCCTGCACAGAAATAAATAAGGTACAGTTTTATATTGCAATACATAGCCAATAACTGTCTGGCTTTCAGGGGAGTGTATTATAGCAGTGGTTTTGCCCATTTCTGTTCCCTTCCCTGAATACCCTGGCAAACCAGTTTGTTAACTGTAGCCCTCAAATACTGGTGAATTCTCAACTGATGTTGGCAAGTGGTCAGTGCTCTTGGCTTCATTAAGAAAACACTGCTCCTAGTCTACACAAATTAGTTGGAAGAAACTTCCGGATTTGTATTCACTGGTCTTTCTTCCAGTAGACTTACATTTTATGAGTCAGGAAAGAGTATTGCAACCTTCACAGACATTTGTAACTATCCTTACCTCCCATCTCAAAGTCAGAGTAAGTATCTACAGATATCAATACATTTGTATTGCCATATCTTATGTAGATCATTATTGAATCACTATTACCTGCTAAAAGCTCTCTTCAGTGATACAAAACTTTCTGATGTTTTTGGCTATTCATTTGCTTTTGTTGATCTTATTTTTTCAGCAAACTGAATATTCTCTTTGTCTGCCTATTTTGCTTCAGAACTGATACAAATGTTGCCAAGGGACCTTGACCTTTACCATAGAAGGTGAATGTTGCGTAGATGAGAATTCTTGGAAAATATGGGACTTGTGGAGTTGTGTGATTAGGTGCATAATATGGGCATCACAATTGGCAATACATTGTACAGAGAAATAACAGACTTCCATGATTTAACAAGAATTGTGCAAATATGCAGCCCTCAACACCATTTATGAATTAATCAAGTGCACAAGCACCTCTTATGAGGACTTCATATCAAGTAAGGAACTCGCCTAGGGACATAATACTAAAAGACCCCTACAAAACTCATTAATAGAAACTACATCTTCCGATTGTTAATTTAAATATATAATAGAAAAAGAAACAAGCTGTATCAACTTACCGCTGGCCTTGGATTAGAGATAATATAATGCGGGAATTACAAAAGTTTAAAAACTGCTGAATAAATACATATTTTATATTTAGATAGCACCATTCCACCAAGACATTTCAAAAAGCAATTTTGACACTGATGCAAATATTGTTTTGTCAGGCACTTATTTTGGGTACAAAAGGCTTCATTTTGTTGTCATTACTGACACATACTTTTCTCAGGAAGCACAATATGCTCCAATAAAAATGAGGGAACGGTTAAGTAGGACAGGTCCGTTGTGACTCAGCTGCCTGCACATCCAGTTCTTATACAAGGTGGGAGCAAGGAGTTTAGCTTAACCTTTGAAACAGGAGCAAAATTAGGTAAAGTTGTGTGAAGTCACTATATTTTTACCTGGCTATTATGGAAGTACTTTTAAATGCTACCAGGCAGTTCAGATAATATAAAAATTCCAATACTGCCTTCAACTCGAGTCAAGGGTACACTTAAAGAGTTATTAGCACCCAGCAAAGTGTGTTAAGTCTGACATTCATGATGTCTCAGTTATTAAATAGATACTAGTACACGTACTGATTTTCTTATAAAACTTAATAATGATAATGACCTTTCCATTTAGAATCAGGCTTTCATGTTGAAAACACCAGCAGATTTATAGAATTTAATGCTAGACGCAAATTACAGATCATTGTCAGTTTTTCACATATACAGGACTTGAAATGTATTTTTCACTTTTCGTCTTGAACATTCATGTGTCATAATGACCATCAAATGTATATATTTCTATGCATAGCTAACATAATCAATGTTACACTCAATTTGTCATTTGATTTAGTGCTCCCCTGCACCAGTGCATTATTCCACTGAGACGATCTGCACACTATAGTGCCTCTTAATGTTAAAAAAGATTAAAAAAAATTGTGCCAGGGACTCTGCTTCTGTTACTAAACAACAGAGGAGATGTTTTGTATGGCAAAACATCGTCCTCAAACAGGCTAGTATATAAATCGTTTTGGGCAAAGAGTGAAAGCAGACACTGAGGTGGTTGTTTTGCCACTCACTGTTATAACACTACTGCAGGGATTTTTCTTTTTAGGTATGCTGAATGGCGATAAGATAGACTCGTAAAGAAAATGCCAGACGTTGCTAAATACAGAAAATAATTTGGCCTGGAGCGCTCAGTCAAAATTACTGTATTTCAAGGACCAGGTTTTCATCTACTAAAAAATCAACACATTTCCACTGACTTCAATACAGCTACGCCAGCTTATGTGAGTGCAGGATCTAGCCCATTTCAATAATGAATGAGAATAACTCCAATGGGGATTACAGCAGCTGAGAATTTGACCCCTGACTCTCTGCTACACAGAGAAGAAAAGGAATAATTTTTCGAATACTTAATATATTTTCTTATGCATGAACCAGGGGTTATTTCTAAAACAAACAAGCAAGACTCTGTGCTTCAGCAGGGATGATTATAAGCAACAATGAATATGATGAAGGGAGACCATATTTCTTTTTTTTTTTCCTTTTTCCCAACAAGTCCTTTTCCCCAAACCTCTGTGCTATGCTTCATATACCTTAATAACCCCTGTGCTTCTGATTAGCCACCGCATCCATGTCTGATTTTGACTCAGTTATCTGAGGGGGCCAAGTTATATGAGGAACTATTTTTGAATACTGGTATTGTTAAAGGGTGCAATTTATGTGATTTCAAGGTTATTTACATGCAAAATAATAATTCTCAAAAAGTTTGCATCTCTGATAACTTCAGAAGTCCCTACTTCACGCTGGTGACTTTAGGGCAGACTATATAACTTTAAGGGTGGAAATTATCCATCTAACTTCAGGTGGAATCTGAATTAATCTGAACTTGTCCCAGTGGGCAATGGAAGGGGAGAATTCATTTCACTTCCTTGAGACCTCTACCCAAGGATGACATTAATTGCACCCCAGAAGTGCCATTTTCTCTCCGCTGACTATAAAGGAAGCCAAAGATGACTTGCACAGATGCAGATGTCAATATTTGTCAAATTCCAACCTAACTTCTTCTTTCCCTGAGAAAAGGAAAATTCCCTCATCTCCCCCAGGATGACCCTATCTTAAAGGACTGAATCCTACAGGATACTCTGTGATATTCTTTTTAACAGCATTTATTCTCAATTGCTTTAGGATCAAGAGTCAAAGATGAAAGATGCTTGCTACAGATTGGGCAAGATTTCTGAGGAAGGGGTAAAGAGATAAAAGGAAAGGGTGAAAAATGTTGTCTCAGGAACTGGATAATACCATGCCAGCTATTTCCTCTTGTGGAGAAGACAGAACTTGTCATTTGGTTCCCACAGGGAGCTCACAAAGTAAATTTTACTTGTTCTGCCCGCAAATTTTCTGAACAATGAGTACCTACTCCAGGAATTAAAGCTTATACCTCATTCACATAATGTAACGTTAACACGAGAAGAAAGGAAGGTTCCAAGAAAGTGATTCTGAAAGATCTGAGCTTTTTCTTCCCAGACACAGGACCTCAAATGACTATTAAATCACCTAAGACCAGGCAGTGAAATGAATGGCATCCTTCTCCTTTTTGAAAAACAACACACTGGTGTGCTATGTTTAGCTATTATTATCTGATCCAGAAAATTTAAGTCTATATGTGATCCTAGTCTCAAAGCAACCAGTTCAGCTAAAAGCTTGCAAAATTGCATTTCTTGAGCATGTTTATATAATTACATAAAAAATAACAGAGTTGAAGTTTTTTTGGGGAAAAAAAAAACCTTAACACACTGACACAGTGAATGTAAGAAGAGAAGCACAGTTAATACTTTGATTTAAAGTAACTGAAGAGTGTAAAAATACTGAATTTGTTATCTTTGAGGAGCCAATTTTTCTTTGGCTTTACAAAGAAACATGTGAGTTCTCTTTTTACAGACACTGGAAACTGCCAAGCATTAACAGGCAGGAGTGGTTTACACAGTGATTGATATTAGCCAATTTTACAAAAATATGAGGGTATTACTTCTGCTGTACTCCATCTAATTATTTTTATTATTTTACCATGGCTGTGGTGAAACTCAGCCCCAAAATTCCAGATCTGGATTAACTGTCCCATGAAATTTATAAGGGAAACAATTTATAGTGCGTTTTTGGTTAGTTAAAACCAGAAATGTATTTAGAACAAAATCCCAGTTTTGAACACTGCTGGACAGGTGGGAAATTTGATTGTGGATGCCAGCTTATGGCCAGGATTTTTAATACATCAGGATAACTGTGTAAAAGAACACTTCAGTTACTTTATTGCTGCATTTTTGCAGAACATACTCATTTTGAACATATTGCACTTAAATACTAACCACCTCTGAGGAACTAATATGTTTATTATCAATGGTTTTGTATAATTAATGCAGAGTCAGTCTTTAACATTAAAGAAAGAAGCTAGCCTAAACTTAGAAATTCAAAGTTAAAGACGACATTCTACATTCAATTCATCCTCTGGCACCTTGTTATTGAAGAACATATAATGCTAACATCAGACACAGATCTGAGGCTCCACCATTACCTAAGCACAACAGGGTAAGCTAACGACAGTGTGTCAGCCTTTTGTTGGTCCGTGTCACAACCTTAACGTTACTTTGTGAGAAGAACTGCTGTCAGGGCATTTCAAGTTGCTTTTGAAATAGAGCCAAGAATGAGGAGGCCCCACTGTCCAATTGCCTTTCCAGTATTAACAAACTATATAGGGGGAAAAAAAAATGAAGAAATTGCTCAGTTTGCATCTCAGTGCATGAAAAATCCTAAAGCGTTGCAGGAACAATTGATTATCCAGAGGGTACCACACCATTTCTAACTGAAAAAGGCCCTTTCTGGCGTCCTACTGGTTATCTACATGAACATTTCTTTTGTATTTTTCTTTTAACAACTGAGAAATGAAGAAGGGGTAGAAAATGAGGTTATGGGGAAAAAAAATCAGGAGAAAACAGTGTTTCGTAAGATTGTTAAGGTTTTCAGCCCCTCGTCTAGGGATCACCATTTTGTCTCCYTGGCAATACTCATCATGTTACCAGCAGCAAATATTTAAATATTTTTTCATTTGTTCTTGTTGCAATAGACCACACTCCATATTCTAAAAGTATATTGCCTGAATGAGAGCAAAATGGCCTTAAATGTAGCCGAGATATTTTTAGGGAGGTGTTAATTATCCGGCAAAAGTTCCACAATCTGTATTGTGATTCATGAGTCTTTGTCACAACAAACCAGTAGCACCTACAGAGACAATAACATTGGAACAGTTTGTTCCCATGATGGGACCGTTCACATGGTTAAAGAGCAGTTCATACTTAAGTGATATGTTGGTCTGAATCTTTCAATGTACCATTATTTATTGATTTCTAAACTGTAAAAATGTTGAAGACATCTTTTTAACCGCACAGGACAAACAATTTACAGATGGGTATAGGCTTCATTGTTTTGGTGAGTCATAGCATATATCTAAATAAAGAAAAAATAGAAACCTAACAGCCAGTCAAACAACATGCAGATTATTCTTTAAAGCATGGTATGTATACAGTAACTAATTCCATAATATATAATACATAAATATCCTCAGTCCTCAGTCTCTTTTCAGAAGTGTTGAAGCCATGACTTGGCCAGGCTGGGCAGTCTCCTGTCTTTTAACACAGGCTACAGAGTTGTGGAAGAAGAATCTGGGCTACTGGGGAATTAAAATGGTCTTTAGAAACTTAAGGAACTGTTCCCACCATTATTTTAGCATTTGTTTAATAATAACTGTATTACAGAGTATAACCTAAAAGTTAAAGATTCAGTCTTCAGTGTATGGAGAACTTGGTGTCTATGTAGAACCCTGTTAATTTCCTGGTGGGACCTGTCATTCATATTTCTAAAGCAATATCAATTTAAAATACAAGCAGTGACAGTGTGCTGATGTAACCGTTGAAATGAACGGTTCGAAGTGTCTCATTCTGGATATCAGCTCTTAGCTCTAGCTTACTCTTTATCACAACATCAAGCCAATGTCAAATGTGTTGTATACTTCCTATTGCTTAGATGAGTGAACAGGCAAGAATATATCCCTTTATATAGATATGTATATGTAAACATAAATATATACATAGATATACATGCACAAGAGGAAGGCAAAAGCAGATGCATCTGGAGGAGACAGCACTACATCTTATTTTGAGTGGTTTCCCAGGACAAGATGATGTGTAATTCAAAACAAGTGTCACAAATCATAGAATCCAATTGCTAAATAACCCCTTTACCCTCAAAAATGCGTAAAACAKATTGTCCCTATTGGGTAGAATAAAAGATCGATTGTCATGTGTGATTAATCTGGACATTTGAAAAAGTTTCATATGATAATCCTGCAGTTTAGTTTGACAAGAGTAAAGATTAGACCATTCTAAAACCATCACAAAGCATATTCAGTTTTCAGGGCCCAAGTATGCCAGTGAGTTGCAAGTCAGTTTAATTCTGTGCTGCAGAACAAAGGGCAATTTCTGCTGAACACTTCTCAATGGATATGCAGATGAGAGATGAGATGCAATGTTGCTGAAATATTCAGAAGCCGATACCCATACCAGGAGAAATTCTGTAATGTAAAACATATCACTGCCTTATTTTATTTTTTTTTAATTTCTTGCTCTGGGGTTTCTCCCTCAATAAATTGCCTCCTTGACTGCCAGCTTGTGGAAAATCCTTGGGTCTGCTTGGCTTCCCAGCTGCATAGGCTATTCCCAGTCTCTTAGCCATAAATAAAAAAGAGTTGCCTGTAGCTCAACCTAGCCTGATTGGCACATATGGCAATTGATTAACTACAAGTGACATCGGGGGACTGCCATCGAATACAGCCTTTTTTCTAAGTTCCTAATGAAATGATGGACTCTTCCCTTCAGGGCAGAATTATCCATTAGGCCCATGTAGACCGAGCTGAAGGCTCTGTAGGTTCCCATGTAGCAATGCAATAACCTTAAGGCTCTCACATAGCAATGGCAGAGACTTCTCTGTGAGAGGAATGATTTAAAGAAATTACCTGCTTTGTCTTACTTAGAAGAGCGATTTGGAAGTAGTTGTGTTGGCAGCTGTCTACCTTCCTTCTGACACTTCTGCTCCTCCCCTCAAATTCCTCAGTGCACAATTGTTCTGCCCACCAAAAGTGACATTGCAATGAGAACACTTTCCACTTCTGTAGTATCTTCTCTCAGAATAACGTCATAAGATGCTTTACCAAATGTAGTGAATTTAGCATTGCAGTATGCTTGCATGCGCCAGTAGGAAAGCAGCAGGGGCAAAGAGAAGTTCAGTGACTGGCTGTGCAGGCAGAAAAGCTGAATATGGTCTGATAATTGCAAGCTACTGAGTTAAAATAGTTTAAAAGCGACTGCTGGAAATTTCCACAAATCTGCTGAAATGTAATTGCCATTTCCATGAGCATTCCTAGTCTCTTGCAAAGTGGATAAAATAGATCATGTTAAATTTGGGGGTCAATACTAAACAGAGTCAGCTGATACATGACAGGAACTTAAAGGTATGGAGGAAAGTCAGGTTCAGGAGGCTTCACACAGCAGTACATCGACTGAGAATTTCCATTGACCTGCATCCTGTGAGAGTGACAACCATCTTCTTTGTAAACAACTGAATGAGTCTTTCAAAAACATTCAGGAAGCCACATATTGACACGTATGGTAAAGCAGTTTAGTAATAACGTCAGCTGATGTTGGTTTTATTTTGAGGGATTTTTTTCTGAAGGCCCAGAAAAAGCTTTGTGTACTTGAAACCTCTCAGTTTTTTCCAGCAACAAGTATGAYAAAATCTCTGTTTGCCAAGTTTGGCTCTTTAAAAACAAGCATGTGGTTGTGGGCTGTTGCAATGAAGTCTATTCTGTTCTTTTCCCCATAAGTGCTACCTGGGTGACCTCTGTATTAAGACCATGTTTCATGTCTATATAGGGACTTCTCAAGTCTGAGAAACTTGACGGGCAAAATAGTCAGAGGTTGCTGAAATGGCAGGTTTTTCATTCAGCATCACTACAAGTACTGATGGCAGGATGGACTTGCCTCCCACATCTCTGTGTATGTTTCTGTAAAGAGAAAAAGGAGTAAGATAAGGATTGTCACCATCACCATCCATGTAGAACTGTGATTATATTCTTATTATGGTACAGTAGAGACAGATTTTCAAAACTGGGCCTGAGAATAAGTGAAAACATTTGTTGGGCTGTAATACTTCACTTAAAAATGCACGCCAATATTCTCTGAGTTGTTGAGGACCTCTAATGTTTTGCCGAGTATCTGTAACAAAGAACAGGGGAATTAAGTCCTCCTGGCCCTACATGACCCTGCTTTCTATAAACTACATTTTCTTCAAAAAATGAAAAGTGACTTGAGTTCTAGAAGGACATTTGCATTAGATAAGCCTAAATGTAGTCAAGGCAGTTATCCTCCCCCATTTTATTTTGGGGTACTCCTGTTCCCGTCAACATAACAGTTTCTTCAATCCACTCATCACCCTTTTTTCTGTTGTTTGAAGACAAACGTAAATGAAATTCATCTTAACTAACCCTGGCTGTGTAAAAGTTAGGCATGTAGTCTAAGCCATTCAACAGTGACATAAATGTCTTGTGTGCTTAGATTCTTAGTCAGACATTTAAGTTCCAGCCTGATTTTAGTAACTTATGCATAATCAAGGGCTTCTGTCATCATTAAATCCTTAAAAATGTATCTTTTTCTTGACACTCCTTTTCTTGAATGCCAGAGGTCAAAGCCCATGAAACCAGTCCTGTCCCTCTGCACGTATCCATGTGCACAAATCGGATCAAGTCTTTACCCTCTAATAGTCCAAGTTCACCTTCAAATTCAAGCTGAGCGTGAAAAAAAACCAAGGCTTTGCTTCAAAATCCTGATGCTGGGTATTGTCCTGTTCATGGACCGGATGGAGGATGATGCAGGAAGGAGTCTGACTTTGGTAGGGATGGTCCTGCCCTCTGCAATTTTCATCCCAGATTTCCCGCTGACAAGACTGGGGACTACACTCCCAGAGCATTCGGATTACTGTTTTTTCCTAGTTAGGCAGTCCCTAGACAGATGCTGGGTGTATAACTCAGTGCCTGTTTGAATAGCAGCTTGAGAGTACATTCTGCACTTTCCTGTTCAATGTGCAATTCAGACAAAATCTCCTCAGCGACTGAGTGGGATAAGTGGCAAACAGAGAAAGTCTTGGAGGACATTTCACAGGAGAGCGCTGCTTTACTGGAAATCAGAAAGCTGGGGCACAAGTCCGTATCAGCTTTTATTTTTTTATTCTTGCTTACTCAGAACAGTTGTATAAATGTTGAGGGAAACAAAAACATCAGTGTGAGAGTTTCCATAGACTTCAGCGGAGTCAAGATTTTCAAGTAAAGACATACGGCAAAAGCCAGACTTAGAGACACTATCACTAGTCTGGATGCATTCATTTTCCTCCTAACAAGGACACCAATCTCTTTCAAGAATCCTAATTGTTCCTACTCAGAAGCCATTAAAAATTATATATTGTATTATATTGAGAGTTCATCTAATTTAAATRTGAAAATTTTGTAAACATCAGTATTATATTATGTTCCGTTCATTCATTTGATTCTCTAGTACATTAGAGGGGGGAAATATACATGCATTGCATTTTGGAGATTTTATTTTAAGGGCTGCTTTAATGAATTCTTAATTACATTATTCAAAAGATCCATTATTCAGCATTCATCTCACTTCTAAATGAAAGTCTTTACCTGACATGTGAATGAAATGAGTCTAAATGCTTTCCATGCCACCTAGGGATTTGTAATAGGCTTCTTGCTGAATGGCAGCAGCGGGTTTTCTTTCTGCTTTAAATATTTGTGGATTGTTTGTAGAGATGGATAGGTATGAAATACTCAGCTGTCCCAAGCATCAGTATACCCTCTAGGTGCACTCAGTCTCACCTGATGTAATGCAGCCACAGTGCTTCAGACAGGTGAAAGAGATAAAGGATAGAGAGAAAAACATTCATAATATTTCAAAGGTTTTCATATATATTGATTCCACAGTACTCACCAATTTTATTTTGGGTGGAAAAAGCTTATAGCCCCTTGTTAAAGATTTTCTTTTTTTTATGGTTCACCATGAAAAAAGGTGGTGAACATTGTAAAAGGAATTGAGATCTGTTTTTCAAAAAGCGTAACCTGATACTTTTTCTCATTCCCCATTCATTTCAGTAGGACTAATATCTGGTATTATATTTGGAAAAGAGCTTAAGAGCTCAAAATACTATACTGCATTTCAGCAGCGTAGTCAGCAACTTGAAATGAGTACACGCATGGCTGATCAGGATTGTACTGTCATTACATACTTTGGGCCAAATTCCTTCATGACTCAGTCCACTCCTGATCCCGGTCAGCAGCTGGATCATACGTGAGGGCTACTTGCTCCAGACTGAGTCTATGTAACAGAGCACTGCCCATCTTCTAGAAGCACTGAGGTGGTTTAAGAGGATAAAGTTCTATAGTTATATTTAAAACCCTGGGAACATCTTTCTTTAAAAACACATTTATTGGTTTCAGTGAGAGTTTTGCCTACATAAGGGCTGCAGAATTTTCATCACAGAAATTACCTGAAAAAAATCCTAATTACCTGAAAAAAACTTACCTGCTCCTGTTTTGTCAGAAAATTTTAAACATAACATTAATACCAGGGAAGTGTGCATACTGTATGCCTGTAAATGATTATTTGCCTACCTGCTTATTCTAAATATAAAAATATTTCTTTTGGAAATAACATTATTTAGAGAGTTGAAGTTATCACTGACTAGATACCACAGTATAATCTCAGTTCCTTGTGAAAGGATTGAAATATTCATCTCCCATAGATTAAGATTGTCTGTTTCATTTGCACTAAAAAGATGACAAACTTTCTTGTTTCAGATTAACGTGCCATAGATAAATTATTATATACATTCTGTTCTTAACTACCTATGTTTTATAGAACCACTTTTGCAAAAGAATGCATATTAAAAGACCTTTGAGTGCTTTTACAGTCCTTAGATCAATTTTTTAAAGTACATTTCTTAAACTACATTTTGTTGCTTTTCATACGTACAGATGGAGCTTTGCTAGTGTCGAGGCATTGGTGGATATATCATGAGCTTTCACCCTACCTGATTATGAAGATGACTGTGAAATTTAATATGCTGTTTTAATTCCAGACCATTATTTAGGGCTCAGTACTGGAAGGTGCTGAGCACATCTCATGAAGTGCCCAGCATTACCAATTCCCACTGGCTGTCTTGCTTAGCACCGTGCAGGACTGCGTTAATAATACAAAACCCACAGCACTTGTGTGATGCAGTTAGGCATTGGTTAACGAAGCAGCCACAATATCAAGCAGGCTGAACCACCTACTGATAAAAAAGCAACATTTTAGAATGCCTAAGAAATCTCAGATGAAAAACCACATTATCCACTCTTCTGATGGGCAAAATGTATGAGTGCTGCTCACAGGGACTCCTATTCACCCAGCCTAAAACTCCCCTCTCTAGGAGTGATTGAAGTGCACCCTTGAGGAGTCACATCACATTGTGCATCCTGTGCAGAAGAGATCCTTCAGCACAGACCAACAACTGACCCAGCCTTTGTAGCTGATTTCTCAATACATAAAGTGCTGGTTTTGTCCTGGTTAAACTGAAAAACACATAAATAACCATGTGGAAAATAATGAAATGAAACAAATACATCCAGTGGCACTTACGATGCACTAAGGTATGTGTATTAAGTCACCACTTCCAGATTTGTTCACCCAGCCAATTTGATTTGTCTTTTTTGTTGTTTCCCCCCCTGCCCCATTTACCCAGCCAGCAACTCAGTTCTGTAGGTTTATTTTTGTGCATATCATTAAGGAAAAAGAAATCTCAAATTCTCTTTAAAGGTTCTGGAAGGAGACACATCTAATTATCAAAACATTTAAAATATGAGCAACCTCTCCAGGGTGAAATGTATCCCCCAAAAGGTAGGCCCCAAGGAACATACACTAAGCATCAATGCACAACAGGTACACTGGAAAATGAAAAGGTGTCAGTCTTGCAAAGGATCAGACCAGGCAAAAATCTCCCTAATCTCACTGAATTGTATCCTCTATCAATTCAATGGAAATCAACCAGGGCTACTGCCTACCCATAATGCTTAGRCTGCAGCCCATTGTGTCTCACAATCTTTAATGTATTTATTTCAGCAATGCTTCAGGAAACTATGGGAAACTTGGGAGCAGTGAAAGATTAAGGGGCAAAATCCACAAAGGCACCTTAGGTAGGGAGACAAAGAAGCCAAAAATGCAAGATTCATAGAGCCAGTGGGGGGACAAACAAAACAGAGCATGACTTCATGAATGGAGTTAACTCCAGTTGGCAGCCAGTCACAAGTGGTGTTCGCCAGGGCTCAGTATTGGGGTCAGTTCTGTTTAATATCTTTATCAATGATCTGGACAAGGGTATCGAGTGCACCCTCACTGAGTTTGCAGATGACACCAAGTTGGGCGGGAGTGTCGATCTTCTCGAGGGTAGGAAGGCTCTGCAGAGGGATCTGGACAGGCTGGATCGATGGGCCAAGGCCAACAGTATGAGGTTCAACAAGGCCAAGTGCCAGGTCCTCCACTTGGGTCACAACAACCCCATGCAATGCTACAGGCTTGGRGAAGAGTGGCTGGAAAGCTGCCCGGTGGAAAAGGACCTGGGGGTATTGGTCGACAGCCAGCTGAATATGAGCCAGCAGTGTGCCCAGGTGGCCAAGAAGGCCAACAGCATCCTGGCCTGTCTCAGAAATAGTGTGGCCAGCAGGACTAGGGAAGTGATCGTGCCCCTGTACTTGRCACTGGTGAGGCCGCACCTCAAATACTGTGTTCAGTTTTGGGCCCCTCACTACAAGAAGGACATTGAGGTGCTGGAGCGTGTCCAGAGGAGGGCAACGAAGCTGGTGAAGGGTCTGGAGAACAAGTCTTACGAGGAGCAGCTGAGGGAACTGGGACTGTTTAGCCTGGAGAAGAGGAGGCTGAGGGGAGACCTTATCGCGCTCTACAACTACTTGAAAGGAGGTTGGAATGAGGTGGGTGTTGTCTCTTCTCCCAAGTAACAAGAAATAGGACGAGAGGAAATGGCCTCAAGTTGCACCAGGGGAGGTTTAGATTGGACATTAGGAAAAATTTCTCTACTGAAAGGGTTGTCAAGCATTGGAACAGGCTGCCCAGGGAAGTGGTTGAGTCACCATCCCTGGAAGTATTTAAAAGACGTGTGTAGATGTGGTGCTTAGGGACATGGTTTAGTGGTGGACTTGGCAATGTTAGGTTAACAGTTGGACTTGATGATCTTAGAGGTCTTTTCCAACCTAAACGATTCTATGATTCTATGACTCTATGATTCACTAAGTCTAATTGCAAGAAGATATTTAATATAAATACTTGGAAACATCTTTTATGAAATTACTATCAAAGTTGTTTCAAATATGTAGCTCTGACCACTTTTTTGGAGCCATGGCACAGTGCAAAACTACTTTTTCTAAGCAGGAACATGAAAACTTTTTTTCACCCTCCCAGTATATAATTTGCTGCTAAAGGGCAGCTTTGAGTGCTTAAAGAAATGCAAGGATGAGTTTCTAATGACATGATGTTCTTTTTAAGTTTTATTTGAATTACTGTGTGATCATAGTTCTCAGTCAAATAGCTATTAGCTTTTCACTAACACACATCAATAAGATAGTCAGTGCCCTGAAAGCTTATATGTACAAAGCAAACAAAAAATCAACATCTTTCCATTCTTTTTGATGGCTAAGAAAGGAAAGCTGGTGATATATTCCATCAGATATTTTTAATATTCTGATTTTTAAAAGCACAGTTCCCATCTTTCAGAAGTGTTTTTCCATACTTAATGTATGTGAGATTATTAAGAAAGCTGCTGATGTTGATGAAGCAGGATGCAGTTGTGCCTAAAACATTCCAAGAGAACATGTTTCCTGTTTTCAGTCATTTCTAAAAGTCATCATAACAGATTTGACTCTTTTCTCACCCCTTCAACTTTCCATTGGAGAAATTAAGTCCATTTGTATTATATCTTGCCGGGTAGATAGAAGATACGGGTGGTCCTTCTATCAATCAAAATTGTAATTACCTTTCCCAATTTTCTCTGATATTTTATTCAAAAAGTATTATGACTCCTAGGCATTACATTAATACAATGATGGTTATTTTTATTGTTAATAATAATATTAATGGGATTTTTGCTACAGTGTATGCAATCCTATATGGCCTTTTCTTCATTTCTTCATTCCCTCTCTGTCTTTTTAGAGTTTTTTTAAAAATTATTTTAGGGGTAGTTCTGTGGGCTAATGCCAATGCTAATATAGGCTATGTAAAACTCACAATAAATTGTCAGCCATTCTTTAAGAATTCACAGCACATGTGTTACCCTGACTTCTTTGCTGAAGATTTGAGGTACAATCATATAACGCAGAAGTAATTCTTTATTAACCAGGCTCTCTGACTACACTAATAATGGTAAAYGTGAGCAAAAAGAACTTAAGAAGAACCACTTGATATGATAAAGGATAGTTCTTTTACTATTATGATGTATAATTTCCTGTCTTCCCCTGTAAAAAGAAGAAATTTATAGCCATTTCCTGCATGTACCTTTTTCATTTTAGTTTGACAATCCTCAGCTTTTTTACTTCAGCAGTACCTTTGTCACTGGAACTGAGCATTTGAAACTTCTTTCTAATTTGATAAAATATACATATGGCATTAGCGTGCTAGAGGTAAAAGGTACTAACATCAAAGTCTGCACAGCTCACATTAGAATGATCTTAAATGGGCATTATATATTTATTTAGCAGGGAAAGAAGGAAGTCTCTTAGAAGCAGTTTAAAGGATCTTAATTTTACTAAACGTTTCAGTAAAGAATTTTAATTAATCTTCTTACCAATAACTTCACTTCAGTAAAGCAATTTAAAAACAGCTGTCATTTATTTAGCAGTTTGGATGTGGTTACAAAACAGGTGCATTGTTGCGCTGCAACCCTTAAGGAGTTAAAGGATGTACGTGCATATGATATCTTTAAACTTTCAACTTAGAATTATTGATGGATGTAAAGCTACTCACTCAAAATCATCTAACCTTCTTAACTGGTTAAAAGAGTATAATCCTCTCAGTTATTAGGAGACCTTTGAAGTGAAACAGTGAAACTCACTCTTTCTGCCTGTTTTGAAAATTCTCATTGACTGTAGACTAAATCACAGGGAAGTTTCGGCTGCAGCACTTTGTCTGCAGAGTGAGCTGTGGATTACTTAGTTGAACTTTGCTCCAGTCAAGACTTTGTAGTGCTTATAAATCTTGAATCCATCTAAGTTCACCTTAAATTAGCCTTGCAAAAACAATCTCTAAACGTCAGCTGTCTGCTTGGTGGCTTCTGGCAAGGTGCCATGCAGAAGCTGAGACGCTGATTAATTGTCTTCATTTCTTAAAAATACCTCACATTTTATTAAAAATAAAATATCATGGAATACACACTTTTGCTTTTCACTTCATAAAACAACAGTGTCGGCTGGTTCTATGCAGACCATTGGAAGATACATTGCATTTTAGAAACTAAATGGAAGAGAAACTTGAAAGCTTTACAAGTCCTGAAAGCCTTATTGCACAATAATGCCACTGCTGCATGAACAGCCTGGGACAGGGCCAAACAAGCATGCCAAGATACAACAGATTTTTCAATTTTCCAGCAAATAGAAACAAATTCTGGTTTCAGAAGGTGTACTCGACAAACACGTCTCAATGTGTTTCTGATTTGTGGTAAGAATGTTTTTACTGCTGGTGCCCTGTACTTTTGAGACATTTATTTCCTAAAAGAAAGATTCCTTTCTATAAACCTCAACTGTCTGTTTTTCAAAGCAATTTAAAATCAAACACACAAATAAAATTTTTAACATATGGAAACCTTCATATAGAGACTTACGTATTCCAAGTTAAAATTGTTTTATAAACTGTAATGCTTTGCAGATGAAAACACCAAGAAGATGACTGTTTTTAGCAGTAATGCTTTTTGACAGCGTTAAACCTTGTTTTAGTAATTGACATCAAAATGTTTGGTGGTTTTAAAATGGACCATTAATAACAATGGCGTGTTTTAAGTTTTAAAAATTTTACTTAATACTGTGAAGTTGTATAGAATTACAAATATGATATAGTACTGTTTTAAAGAAAATAATCTTTTACGTCTCTATGTTAAAAACAGTGCAGATGCATCTTTAAAGTATTATGTTGGCTCTTTGTTGTAATAAGTATCCTAGGGTTTGGAGTTTGAGTTTGGTTTTTTTTTATTTCTGTATCACATGTATTTTTTCTTTTCTTTTTCAAGTCATTACTTATATTCTCCACTGGCTGACTTTTCTCATCAGCTTTTACCTTCTTTGTGTCATACAGAGTCAAACCTGAAGATTGCTGTACATAAAGGAGAGAAATTTATTATTTAAACATTAGCAGACTATTAGCTTGCACAGTAAATACTTTTAAGATGTGTACATTGACAGCTCTAAAGTATTTTTGGAATAGTAAACATTAATTTAGAGGAATGTTGCAATCTTAAAAAACTGTTCTTAAAAAGTGGATCTTTTAAACTTTTTCTGGTTTAAAGAGGTTGTAGAGCATTTAATTCCCCCACTTTAAAAATAGACAATATTTCTGTGGGAAATTTTGCTTCCTAATCTACTATAGTTCATTAAGTTTTGAGGCAAGTTTTGATATCACATTTTGTATAGGCTAGATCTGAAAGAATTAAAATTTTGATGCACTAGTGCTGAATGAACAGTGGGCATTAGTGTTTTTCACTAATGTCTTGTTTACAAAGGAATCAAGTGAATGCTTACTTTTAAGCACATGTTTAAATCTCATTGACTCCTGCTCTGAGAGTCCTGTATATGTTTTCGAGAGCTCTACTGCAATGAGTCATAAATTAATTTGCATCTTCCTACAGGCTAACTATGTCTGTATGGACAATTAGTCACTTTTAGAAGCTGAAGGAAATAATGAAAATGAACTGATGACACGATGAGCCCATTTACATGGAAGATAGAAGTTGATTTCATCCCCGTGCTCAAACGTTATGATGGGGAGAGTGTGCATTCCCCATGCAACAGCTACCTTAAGCACCAACGGTCTGAAAGAAAGAAAAGATGGTAAAGAACAACAACAGCAAATCCCCGACATACGCCAAATAGAGAGCACCAACTGGCTCTTTTCTGGAGGAATTCCAGTGACAATTTTTTATTGCTGTCAGAGTAATGGTACTGCTCAGTCACTGACCATGAGAAAAAACAGAAGCAGAAATGCAGGAAGCAAACACAGGTGCCAAGTGACTGATCTGCCTCAGTAGGTAAACAGGCAAAAGGAAAGTTTCAAAAGGAAATCATTTAGAGCAGAGGCATGATCAGAGAGCCACCGAGGCTGTGGTTACACATGCAGTGGCAGGGCTGCTTAAGCCTACTTAGACTTGG
Source organism: Phoebastria nigripes (assembly GCA_035582835.1). Lineage (NCBI taxonomy): Eukaryota > Metazoa > Chordata > Aves > Procellariiformes > Diomedeidae > Phoebastria > Phoebastria nigripes. The sequence continues at coordinate 270,819 of JAYKAV010001422.1, forward strand.
TTCCCACTGTCCAGCACTTGTTCACTCCCTCCTTCCCTTCCCTGTGCTGGCACCACTGTTTGTACAGCTGCATGGAGAACAGAGTCAGGGACCTGGTCCCAGTGAAAAATGACCCACCAGAAATGGATCAGTTCCCTTTCTGATTTACTTCAGAGCCCCACAGCTGGTTGCGCTGGCATAGCAGAGGTTATGACGTGGGAATGAGACTGTGCAGCTGAGGAGAGGAGAAGCTGTTGAAGGAGGCCCTGTCAGCGACACAGCGGGGTCACATCCCGGGGCTCAGAAGGGTGCACGTGGCCATACCTCCAGCACACTGCCCTCTCTCCCTGATAGCGCTGTCTTTGCTACTGGGAGTCTTATTCTTTTTGAGGTTAGGACACCTAAACCATCATTCAGTGCTTGCAGCATGAAAGTTAGGTTTCTAGCTTGCCATCATAATCAACAGAGATGTAGGACTTCTTTCAGTTGCATAAATATAGGCCTCTAGCGCCATCTGAAACTGCCTAAGGTAACCTGCCTGGCCTCCACCAGCCAGCTCCAGCACCATGTCACATATAGCAGACCTCTCTGGATGTCTGAGACACCCAAAGGATCCTCAAATGGCATCTCCGTTTATGCAACTGAATTAAGCTCCCAAGGTGGCACCAAATTACCTAAATAGAGCTATTTAATGTAAATTTCTACAGGTGGAAACTCCCATGAGTCAATAGCACCTTCCCATTGCCTAAATATAGGGATCAGCTGCTTTTTGAGGTGTCTTGAGACATTCTTATGGGGCTGGTAAATTCTCCACAGGACCTAGGGAATACCTGTGCCATTTTGAACAGCGGATGTCAGACAGGAAGTCCTAGGACATCTCAGATGGCATGAGACCCAAGTCAGCTGGACTCCACTCCCTTTGTCTCTGTTTAATTTTTTGTTGGTAGTAGGTTGGGATCAGTTTGCATTTACTCCTGCCCCAAATACTGTCAGCTCTTTCAGCATCTCCCTATGGTTACTGCAGATGATCAACCATACAACAGGCTTTGCATGGGCTGGCTTATAGGATTTGATTAGATGGCTTCCTCCTGCTCCAACAGTGCATGAGTTTTAATAACCTTCCTCAGTGTTTTATGTGTTTCATCGAAAGAGCACTGAAAAATTCCCGTCAGACTTGCTGAACTTTAAGGCATGAGAAAGAAAATGGATATAATCTGTTTCACCAGGTTTCTTACATTAAATTAAGATGATCGTTGCTTCTTTATAATCTGAAAGAGCCCTTAGAGAATAAAGCAGCATATATCGAGGAGCTGATTTGTATGCTAGTAAAAACAAAATAAAACAAAAAAGCACAGCAGTTTTGTCACCTGTATGACTATGTTTAGTCACCTTCCCATTACCTTTAACAAATAGTTTCATAAAGCCATGGATTATGATCTCCTTGTAATGAGACCTCCGCTACCAAAAATAACTGCAAAAAAGGGTAACCACATCATGAACCACTGATGTGCCTTTCTGAGGACCCACAGTATGGACTATAAGAAAACCAGCTGCACTGATCCTTTTGAAAAGGCATGGGAACACTTCCTATAGGTATCTAATTTAGGTGTCTCAAACATGTTTAACTAGTGACTGTAAAGGGAGCCAGCATTTTCGATCATTGCATAATGTCTATTCTGACTCATTTTTTGTTTTACTGAATTTATAAACCACAGTAATCTCAAAACCTAAATTAAATATCCATAGTACACAAGATAAGCATTGGTCCCAGCATACTAAGCTTTCATCCCACCTAGTTTTCACTCCTCACCCCTTCCAATTAACCTGAATATGGGATTTATTGAAGGATCCAAATTTTACCTTTTTATCTCAAGAAATAATTCTTCCACCACCACCAGTGCACACAGAGGAAACAATATGCAGTAGAAAAACAGGAAAATTGATATAATGTAAGATGAAGCTATGGGGAATCAGGGCAAAAGAAGATGTTTTCTGCTACAATTCAGGCTGCTTTTAATGAGGGTCTTCTGAAATAACTCATTCAAAGATCAGCATGGACAAGGCTACTGCAGCTTTCAGCTACTCGTAGGGTGTTCAGAGGCACATTGTCTCTTTTCAACCTTTAGTAACAAAATTCAAGTGATCTAAAACTGATTAGTTTAATTCTGCATTTAAATGTAATTGTAATTTTATTTTATTTGTTTTTATCTTTTCTAAAGCACTCTAAGAGGTCCTAAAGAAAAGTGTTACACAATTGTAAGTGCTGGAGTGATTGACAGAGTATTTTACAACTGGCACTTATTATTCCTTTTATTAAGAATAAAGTGGCTTTTAGACTAAAAACAATAGGGTGAAAAGGGGTCTTTTATGCACTCATTATAAGTAGAAAATTGGAAGGAAAAAGTTGTAATAAAAACTAAATGATTTTGGCATGATGTATGTTTCTTGCATTATATGTTAAGTTGAAACCACTGGACATACAATAGCCCTCTAGATATGGAAGAAAAAATGGAAAGTGTAGATTGAAATTGCCAAGGTAATACATGTAATAACCATCTTTTCTTATTTTTGTTATGAGTAGAAAGAAGTCTTTATGCAGCAAAAAAGAATAACATTGTTATATTTTCCCTTTGAATTTAAATTCAGGGGAAATGACAGAGGGCTTGAAGCAGATACTGTCTATTACATGCCCTGTTCTAAGATGACAGGTGATTGTTCCCCAAGTTGCTGTAAGGTTTTGTCTTCTGTTTTATTCAGAGCAATCCTCTTTTCCCTAAAAACCAGTGTGTGCTAAATGCCTGTGTGTCTTCAGTCATTTTTGTAAATGGGATGCAGATTCACAGAGACAATTTCAAAATTTCAGAGCATTACCCAAGACAGCAGGCCCCAGAATCTCCTGGATGAAACCTGCACTGGGTGGTGGTGCTTTAATTCTGGATCAGACTGTATATTAATAAAAGCACCTGAATTTTTGTTAAGCTCCTGAGCACAATAATAAAGTCACAATCCCTAGCTTGCAACTGGCTTATTTATAGCCCTTTACTTTCTCCATAAGAGAGAGTTTCACTGGGGCTTTGTGGCTCTGTGTCAGCTGCAGAATCTCTGTTTAGCTCTTTCTAAAGCCACTGTCCCTGCAACACTGGAGGGTACTTCACACTCCAAGTCACAGAGTCCTACAGTCCCTGATTCTGCAGCAATTTGACCAACTCAAACACTGTAAGGCTCTTTCAAAGCAAAAAAGCCAAGCATGGATACACACCCTGCTGAGAACTTAGGCCCTTCTCCTAAGCTGTACGCTGAGGTATGCAGCTCTCACTGAAATCAGTGGGTGTCTCAGTGTTTTATGTGTGTGAAGTGAGTATACATATCAAGCAAAGGCAAAAAAGGAGTTTTGGTGCTTGATCAAGAGGCTCTGAGCATAAACCAGCTTAAAAAAAATTCCCATTTTATCTTGGAAAAGTTATTTGTCATGCCAAAGAAGCATATTAATCAGCCAGACCTCAAACAGGTCCGACACCAAAGTTGTTCAGACGCAGAGGGCTAAATTTGCTAACGATTCCTTGATGGTGTGCTCTGTTTGCGGCACAGCATTATGTAGGGCCTTATGGTGCAGAGCTCCTCATGGTGGGTTTGGACTCTGCTTTCTCAGCAGCTGATTGGTTTCACCCCCCGACAACATCCAGGGAGTAATGAGGGAAAGGCTACTAACATATTAAGCATAACTAACAGTAGAGACCTGAGATCAGTGCCTAGCATGATTTACTCTAGTTGACCTTGGCAAACTGTTGAATGTGTCCAAGGACACTATTTTTAGTGAAATAGGGATGATGATTCTTCCACCTCTTACACTCTGTCCTGTTTTGTCTTTTTAGAGTATAACCTCATGAAAGCATAGATCTTGTGACACATATGCACAATGACGAAGAAAAAAGACCCAGCATTATTGTAATATAAATAACATATCACGTAAATAAGAAAAGATTTCTCAAATCAAAATTCAGTTCTTGTCACCCATTAAGTAAGTTTAATATAATAATACAAATTTTCTGAAAATTCAAATGTGCAAATGTTGTACCTAAAGAGGGCAGACTTCTCTCGCATAGTCACGTTGGAACCAGAACTGACAAGCTGCCTTATTAAAAAAGTGTATATTCTTATATACTTAAAAATCCATACTATGCCACAGAGATAGACATCATGGGAGAATAGGAACTTGCATAGTAGATAGTTATTGTGCAGTGCCAACCTGACCTAGAAGAAGAGTTAGGAGAAACGAATAACCCAAGTAGATGTTCAAAAGCCTGTGATGGTTCTGATACTTTGATTAAAAGCATTGGACAGTATTTTCAAAGGCATCTAAATAATGAGAAGTTTAAGTGCTGTTTTTATAATTTTGGAAATCATGGTCTACTGAAATATTTAGATACTTAAATACCTTTAAAAACCTGGCCTCTCAAAAATGTTATGTCTTAACATAAATGACATTTTACCACACAATTAACTTTAGTTTTTCATGCCGGCAGGAGCTCAGCAAATGAAAAAGTGAGTGTTAAGTGAAGAAGCAAAGTATTTCTAATATTTAACATGGATCTTGTGAAATATCTCCTCCAAGAACAGTGAAATGGTCTGAAAGGGGAAAAATTACACAGGAAGGAAAAAAGCAGGGGAGGCGGGGAGATTTCACAGTAAATTCTAGGTCTTAAAGCACAGTGAAAAAGGCCTTTCCCCAAACTTCCTTCGAAATAGTTTGGGGKTTTTTTTAATATTTTGAATTGGGAATATAAGAAGAACTACATTAAACCTCAAGTATACTCTCTGTGAAGGAGGAAAGAAGGGAAAGGAGAAAGAGAGCAAAAGAGAGAAAGAGCCAGAGAGAAGGAGAGAAAGTGAGAAAGGGAGGGAGGAAAGTGAGGAAGAGAGAAAGAGTGAAAGAACAAAGGTGTGAGAAGAAAGAGAGAGAAAGAAAGGAAGGAAAAAAGAAAGAGAAAGAAAGAATCAACAGAAGTTAAAAAGTCAAGCCAATCCATCTATCTATCTATCAGGAGTGTCAGGACTCCTAATTCATAGGAAAAAAGAATGGATGACTATAAGTGTATATAAGCCCTCTAAGCTTGAAAGGGTAACATTTATATTTCTCTCTTCCTTAATTACCTGAACTGAAACACWCTAAAATTTTTCTTGACTGTATGAATCTGAGATGCTTTTCATCCTCTGACAACAGATCAACAAGCACAGCATATTCATTCAAAAGAATAACAGAAAAAAAGGCCTCATGACCAAATTTTTTGTTTAAATACTCCAGGGCACTTTTGTTGGACAAGTTGCGTAGGGAAGAAATTACTCTAAAAATAAATAGTACAGAAAGCAAATTATTTTCCACAAGAGTTTGTCCTTCTTATTCTTCACGTCAACAGCTTCATTGTTCTAGAGTGACTTTAGTAATATAAATTTTCCTTCTTTGGATAAGATGTCGTGTCTTAGCAGCATACACCAGATAGATAGTCTGTATTTCAAAGGCTGTGGATAGCCCGGTAATATCTGCCATATTATTCTCTTCTATCAGTATATTGCATTTATTTCCTAGGTGTTGGCAGACCAAGAGGTTGACACTGTCATTGGCTGAGTTTTCATATCACTTCTCACCACCATTTCAGTTACTTTTGACAATGTTTCATGATTTAGTCCTAGGCAAATATCTGAGAATGAGAAATGTGCTGAAGGGATAAAGGGCATTCCCTCGATGTAATATGCCACAATAAATATAAATAATTAATAGCGATTATATAATTTTAATTTAAAAAAAATATATCTGTAAGGCGGTTCAGTTTGCCTGCAACATAATGAAACCATCTAAATTGTAATAAAAACATTACAAATTCTAAACACTCTCTTAAAATTTGAACAAGTAAAACAAATTGACATTTGATTCTCAAAAGCCTTTGGATAAAGTACCTCATAAGAGTCAGTTAAGAAACTTGATAACCACAAGTTTAGAAATACAGTACTGCTATGGATTAAAAACTGCTTTCAAAATGGGAAGGCAAGAGTAGGAATAAATTTTGAGTTCTTAGCGGAATGAGGCTATTCATTAGTGGCACTTCAGAGATCAGAACTAGAACCAGCATTGTTCAATACAGCTGTGAATAATCTAGAGAAGAAGGTGAATGCTGAGACAACTTCTTGTCTGTCCCTGTTACCATCTTTTTTTACACGGCAAAACTTTGCTTTTTTATTCTGGAAGCCCCATTTCTTCTCTTTTCTCCTCTACTAATACTAATTCTTTCTTTGGTGGGCAGGGCTTACCAGTTACCATTAGTTGTACATCACAACTGGGCTCGCCCTTATTGAGGCCTCTTGGCACAATTCCAATATGCAGTGTTAATAAGCAGTATTAACTCTGGGCCATTAGCAAATGCAACTCAGTACCCATCTGAAAGAACAACTTGCAGTACTTGGTAGGAGCCAGTCTTCAGATTACTGATAAAAATATGACAGAACCAACTAGTGAAAAGCAGAGAGTAGGAAAATATTAAGATACTATTTACAGATTAGTGGTAAAATATATATGACTTATAAAATTACTTTAAGTACTGTGTCAGGTCTAACTTTTTGTGTCAAAAGAGAAAACAGCTATAGTAGAAAAAGATTACATTAAGGACAATGGAAAAAGAGTCTTAGGTTTGGGGAGGAAAACTTCACTGAGCAGATATTCCCTCCTAGGCTGACCCTGTGAGCTACTGTGAAAGGGCAATAAAGTTTTAGTAACTAGCCAGATGGAGATTTTCCTAGGTCAGAGTAGACCCAACTACGTTAAAGTTTCTGTGTTCCAGCCAACAGGGAATATTAGAATAACATCTTTGGAAACACTAATAGAAAAGCTGACTGTATTCCGGGTGCACAAGAGCAGAACCCAGTAATTCCTCTTATTAGCACATGTATCTTAACAATACATCTTCACACACTGCTATGATACCATCAGGTTTATTAGGAAAGTAAGGAGAAAGGCTTCTAATGGATAAAGCTCATCAATGTATCTTGGCATTGTCACATATAACAAAAACTACTCCTAGAAGGCGATGATTTATGTCAGCACAGGTCTCTAGGAGAAAAAATCCAACTTGTCCAACTTTGGACATTCCAAAATTCAGATACATCAAATAATAGAAAATATTTGCAAATTTTGTAATTGAATTTTCTGCTGTTGAACCTGGTCATGATTTCCAACAGTTTCCTCTCAACAGGATTTCATAGGGAATGTAGTTGTTTTTGAGTTGCTTATGTAGGTGCATGGAATTGAAAACCTTCATTGTTTCATTCATTACGGAGCTTTATGGAAAGGCTCTTTCTATATCTGAGTGCTAACCTGGGCATTCTTAAACTGGGCTGTGTACCCAACAAAGAACTTCATTTACAAATAGTGTATCTTCCTTTCTGTGTATTGTGCCACTCACTCCAAATTCGTTATAACCACCAGACTCATATGGCTTTCTTGTACTTGCATGGTTTTCTATAAAATTGTTGTATCATGCTAGCAGGAAGTGTCCATCAGTTTATCTTTGTGTCCACTTTTGTATGAAAAACAGGGCATTCTGAAGTGAGTATAGTACTGCCATCAGCTGCCGGAGATGTGGTTTGCATTCAGCTGTGACCAATGAGAGACTTAGAGAGGACTGTAGATGTGATGGATGTTTAACAATTAAGAATCTTAAGTTGAATGTGGAGGAGCTGGGAAGAGAAGCAGAAGTCCTCAAGAGGATAAATGAGTGTAAGAGATTTATCAATGAAACATGGTTAGTTTTAAATGCAGAAAATGAGAAGCAGCAAGGAGGTCAATGGGAGCGAGCTGAGAACAGCCTATAGAGAGGAAGAAGAGGAAGAGGAAAAAGAGATATGTGAGATATGTAAAGAGACAGATTTAAAGTGAATGACAAGCAAAAGGAAAGGTGCAGCATGAACAAGACTCTGCAGAGCTTGTGGTAAACCTTGGCCGACAGAGCACATCAAATCACAGAACGGTGAGTGGACAACGGTGGTGGCAGTGAGGAAGAACAGCCCAGCAAATGGCGACACATTGGAAAACACACTTTTTACGTGCACTTTTTCTTATCCTGACTTTTCTGCCAGGAATACAGTTACAGTTAACTCTGACAGAACAAATGCATATATGGAGAACATGCTGTAAAAGAGTATTGTCTCTGTTGGTAAGCAAGAGTGGCATAAAAGAGGAAAGATTCCTGGTTTGCAGGATAACTCTGAGACATTTATAATGGCAAGTGTAGGGTGACAAACTAATCATGATTTTGGGGTGAATGAGAAATTTTGTAAATGTAGCTAGGCTGGGTGTGTGTAACCTGTGGGTAACATAATTTGCAGCTAATAAAGAAACTAGATTACTTATTACAGGAAAATAGAAGATGGGACTGCATATAGGAAAGCAGTAACTATTTAAGAGTGTGGTTGATACAGAAATAGTAACAATATCATCCTACCATAAAGATCTCAGTCCTGAAAACAGCTTTGTTTTAGTGAATCTCTCATATTTTTAAGTGAAACAATTCATTTGGGAAATGTTGAGGACTACACATGGAATTGTTTTGCAAAGCTTTTCACTCTTCTCTGGGGAATTCTTCCATTACATAGCCTTTCTAGGAGAATCACCACAATACTTTCTTCACAGGATTGTATAAAGGAGCCTAAAGATCCTGGCCCAGATTCTACTACAGGGCAGAGCACCCATCCCTCTGACTTGAGTAGTTTCTGTACAGATATATCTAGACAAGATATGGTTTATTTAGTGGCAAAGATCCTCAATGGTTTTATATGAGAAATACCTTTCTGTGTTCCTGGAGGTAAACTGATTTACTGTAGCATAAAATCTGGTCTGTTAGATGGTAGGAATACAAGAATACAACCCTGAAGCTGATAAAAAAGCATCCTGTATTTGGGAGTGGCACAAGACATCAATGCCAATACTATTGCTTGTTCAGGTCATTATCTAAAACAGTATCTCAATGAGCCAGTTGAACTGTTAGGACAACAGCTGTATACACAGTACTACACTGTTAGCTGGTCAATGGCTTACTATTTGTACTGAAACATTTTCCAGGCACCTGAGGAGGACATTTAAAGATAAGTTTTCTTTATCTCCCAGAAATATGAAAACAATAAAGAGCTTATGAATGCATAAAATGTTTGAGTGCAGTCCTCTAAGGCCATCCAGTCTCTTCAGTGTTCTAAAGAAATGTGGTTTAATGAAGGGCTTTGAAAAATAAGTATTTTTTTTTATATTTTAGAAAATGGTGATTAGCAGAAGTGTTTTAAAAAGCTTTAAACACTTTTAACTTAGGAAAAAAGTGTGAATGAGCATTTTAAAATGTACCTCCTACTTTGGCACAGCATTATAGCACGTGTGGTTGGTTAAAGCAAGATTCTTACATTTATATTCAACAAATAAGAAACATGTAAGTGTGCCACCGTGCTGTCTAGAAGATTCAGCCTCTGTCACAGGAGACATGTACTCAGCACAGTAAAATAAGGATGGCTGTGAGCAAGTCTAGGCCTCACAGATAAAGAGAGAAAAAAAATGTGCTTACTGAAAAAGGTATTGCTCTTGCTTACCAAGAGAAAGGAGTTCGAGTCAGTGTAGTGACTAAAGCCAGGTTTGAGCACAACTGTTTGTCTCTATACATAAGGTGAAATGCACTGGACAACCAGGATGGGGTACAGACAGTGCCAAGCTCTGGAAGTGTGCTCTTTCTGTGGTTTTGTAATTTGGGTGCTTTTTTTTCTTCTCCCCCCCCCCCCCGAACTATATTTGGGAGTCTGTGACCCCTAGAAGGGTTGGGAAGGGCATGTGAGCCTTTAGTGTCATGTGCAATTGGGTCATAACTTTTTTATTCTCTGATTTGGCCCTTCTTTTCCTTGGTATATCATCTTTACAGCAGCAAACTATTTCTCCCCCTTCATTTTACCTATTATACATAGGAAAAAATGTTTAATAATTTTTTGTTCCATTATGTAGCTGAGATTAAAAATACAGCAAATTGAATGGGAATTTGAATAGTGATGCTAGAGGAATTTCCATCTAAATCAAGAGAATCAGAGTTATTCTTATTTAAGAATAATTTTTACTTTTCAGACCCTTACCTTGAGTAATTTATACAGTGCTGGCCACTATATCTTTGTAAAGGTTTAATTGCTCTTCAGGGGAGCAGTGTAGAGCAATTATACAAATGATACCAGATATCAACGATTTAAGTTATGAGGAAGGACTGAGAAAGTTGAGCATATTCTCAGTGGAAAAGAAGAGACTTCATGTAACCCAATTGAAGTTTTAAAAATTATGAAGAGGACTGATAAAATTGATCCAAGCAAGCTCTTTACACTTGCAAGACCACAGAAGCTAGAAGACATGATCTAAAAATTAGAAAGTTGGGAACAAGAAAAGAAATGCTAAGGCAAAACTATTTTACACAGAAGGATTAGAAGTGTATGGAATAAATTACTATAAAGGGCCCCTGAAGCAAGAAGCATCACTGAAATCAAGAGGGAATGAGATGAATTTCTAAACAAAAGGAGCAGATAGAGGGGTGGCAGAGAAAATTGTCAAATGGAAATAAGGGAGACAATAAGGAACAAGCAAGAAGAGCATGAGAGCCTTTTCCTCTTATTTCTTTGGTTCCTCTTGCTGGTACTACTCTTTGGATATTGATTTACTATTACTTAAAATAATGCAGCAACCCCGTAGCACAGGTCAGTCAGTCTTTTTTCAGAGATGATTTACAACATTTTTAATAGCAAGTTTATGTGATTAAGAGTTTGCTGGACTTTGGCCCACGACCAAATCTTTGATCAAATCTTGAAAATGAACCAGTTACTGATCCTAGCCTAGTTAGTCATATTGGACAACTATATATCAAGGAAACCCCTGCCAAAGAGACATGGTGGTACAAAGCAATCAGAAGGTCTTTTCCGTCCCACAATTCTAGCTACTGTCAGCAAGTGCAAGTTGTTGGAATACCCAGCACCCTGCTCCTGGGATATCCGTCTGCTTAGGAGCTGGAGTTTTCAGAGCTGGCTTTTACTAATAGGCACAGGGGATGTAGTTACATGAAAATTCTCTCTAGTGAGAAAGCCAATTTATGAAGTTCCAGCTTCCAGTCACAGCTACTCATTCCAGTCCTCACACCGTAATTTACTGTATTCCCAAGAAGCAGCACCAGAAATTTGAGGTGATTTTACAGATTCTGACTATATATGTTGTTTTAATTTTCCTGTGACTGTGCAAACCAATAAGGAACAGCAAAGGCTCTGAAGCTGTGCATACTCAGTAAGATAAGATTCCACTGATACTTTCAGACAGGTGTATTCAGAATGACAGCTTTAATTACAAAGGTATGAATGGCTGAAAAGCCAACACACACCTGAGAAAGCTTCTTGGGTTTCATTGTTGACTGTTACCTATGTCCATTTTTGAAAACCTAATCATTTCTCAACAATATTAAATATTTAAAACCTAATTATTGCTCAGTTGCTCMATTCTTGTCTAGTCCCCCCCACCTGTTGTAGTTTTTATATATCAGGCACATGTTATCACGTCAAAAAGAAGCATATGGACAATAACACATTGAAATCCTAGTCCTTGCCTAATTAATTGCTTTACAGCTTTCAGAAATGCACCAAAAATAACAAAAAGCTTGGTATATATGGTGAACAGTAATAATATTGTCTGTTTTTTTTTCTTGGGAAGTGGGGGACATTTGAAAGGATTATGCAGTTTCTTTCAACCTAAAGCTTGATTTTTTTTTTTGAAGAAAATATATATTTTTTTCTCCACATTTTAAACATTAATTTCCAAGGTATCAGCAGCTAATTATTGAGCAGTTACTTCAATGTTTCAGATAGGGAATAAGTAGCCTTGGGGAGAACAGATCACACTTTTAAAGTCTAGCTACAGTAAAGGATTATTACTAGAAGACATTCACTGCATATAGTCACTGCTATTTCTTTCTTTGTTCAAAGACGGAAGCAGAGTGGTAAACTTTAATCTCATTTGAAAAAAAACCCCAAAACTACATGTTGCCTAATAGCCCTATGTCCATAGTTGGGGCTCTGAAAGATGAGCTCTGGAGGACACAAGGATTTACTGCTATCGGCTGGGCACAGTGGAAAGGGAAATTCCCAAATTACATTCATTTGCCCTTTACTACCTATTTCACACTTCAGAGTCTTTCTGTGACCCCACCTTCTCTGCTCTTCAGTGAAACCCTGGTCTATGAGCTGGACAACTGGAAGTAGCCTCCAACAGGGAAGGCCCAACATTTTAGCCTCCTCAGGGAAGGCCCTCAAAGCTCATCAGTCACACCCCCAATGCCAGAGTTACTGACCCTTGTCTGCTGCAAGTTCTCCAGGGCCAGGAGTACCAGAGTAGTACTGGATTGCAAGTAAAGAAGAAAATTGAAATGATATCTCAAAGGAAAATTAACACTTTCATATGGTTATATCTTTGGTGACGTCCTTTGGGAACTCCCTCCCACAACAGTAAGCATAACGTGTGCCTGTTGCAAAGCTGTTAAATGAGAAGTAACACGCACTTAAACTCTGTCCAACAACAATCCTATCTGATTGTTTCCATGTGAGAAAAGGTATGTCAAGTGACAGAGACAGCAATCCTCACTAGGAACTGGAACAATTTTTCACAACCCTTGTAATGGACAGCTCATGTCCTCTCCTCTCCGTGGCTCTGTCAGAAAGAGAAAACAGCATGGAGCAGGGCCCAGCCTGAGGTCTTTGGGTCAAGTGGTGCCACCTGACTCCACTTCCACTACATAGCTTCTGGATCTCCTCTAGGGTCACCGAATGCCACAGCCATAAGACATGATGATTATTTGGGGAGTGTTTTCCTCTGTTCAAAGTTCATGAAATAAYGTGAGGATTCCTCTGCAGCCTGCCTGACTGGTGGGTTTTTAGCCCAAAACCGATGATTTGTTTGCACACCTTAATGTGTGGGACAAGAAGATGCGGGAGTTTGGAGAGTACGAAGACTGTTGGGATTGTGTTGGAGGACTGTTCCATGGAGAAGAAGCTAGACATGTTGCAAACTTATTCATACTATCTTTTGTGAGTGGCCGCTGACCTGTGCTCTTCCCCAGATTGTGTCTGGAGATATCTGGGAAAGTGCTAGATGGCAAAAGCAAAAAAGTGTACATGAGACTCTGCTAACAGTCCATGCCATGGGTGATGGCAGGCCACAACTTAAGCTTGTGATCTGGACTTACTATAGCAGTTACTACCGTAAAACGAGGTGTACCTCACTCTTTTCCTGGAATATTTCTATGTATTCCTCTGATATATGGTTTCCAACTTGCCTCAGCATCCAGTATCGGGTCACCACAAACGTTATTGGGGTATTTCGGTTAAATATCTATGAAAGGTAGAAAGCATTATAAGTTTTACTTATCAAATATATTGGTGGTTCAGACTTCTAAAAAACATATCTGTACCTGTTTTATAGCAAATGTGTTCCTTACATTTAGCTTACTAGTATAGACATAGCCTCTGAGTTTGGGATGGGAGTTCCAACTGAGGCAAAATCTCTGTTCAGTGCTCTGGTTATTCTAACCAGAAATCTGTCCAAATTTGGCCAGGAATTTTTAGGTCAGGGCTGGAGCCTGCTTTATCCTCCTGCTAGAGTTTATGACATGCTGATATCTAAAGGGTTAAAGCTTGTGGGGCTGGTGAAGACTCTCTTCATTGGAACAGATTTTGCAGAGGAGTACAGGAGGGTAGCAGGACCTCTGTAACCCTCCTGTGATCCCCAGGCAGCAGAAGCAGCGTCCAAGGGGTCACTGAAGTAAGCACAGGTAAGAGCAGCAGCAAGGGTCTTACACCTGACGTCAGGAAATAGGCTAAGACTGCACCCCTGGCTTCTCCTCAGCCCAGCCTGCCCGGAGTTGGGTAGATTCATAGATCTTGCCCTAAAATTTGAATAGAAATACTTTTTTTTAGGTTTTCTTTTCCTATTTTTTCACATCCATTCCCTCTCCCCTTATAACCACTTACTATATTGTAGATCTGTCCAGATCACCATAATTTAACCGGCGGAGTACCATTCTAGTCTTAAGAGTCGACAGTGGTACATGTTAGTCTGTTTCTCTTTAATTACCTGAGAAAGAGGAAAATAATGATACTATAAATATAGAAGATGGTGAATTTTTAGGAGTAGTGGTTCTCCAACCTATTATTAAGCAGCACATACAAGTGTTTTGTGTATGCTGAGATTAATTTTCAATACGCAGTTTCCCTTGGGATATTTATATTCTTCCAATCAGCATAGAACTGTCCATCAAAAGTAACTTTATAAATATATATATACCCGCACACCATACACACACACAATCACTGCCACAAACTTTTTGGGGGTGCTTCTTTAAAGAGCTGTATATCTGAGTAACAATTTCTCTGCACAATGACCTGTTCAGGTAGGTGTTCATTTCAACAGACAATTGGAACAGAAGTACTTGTTGGCTTCCCCCCCCCCCCCCTTCCATTTTTGCAAACAGTTAAGTCAAAAATTCTCTTGTCTGAGAGGTAGAAATTATTTATGCAAAGGGGGAAAAATGGTTTCATAAGAGATGCTTTGGAGTCCAACCTATTTTGGTTTTCTTACTCAAACCATTTACTTCTAATTAGACAAGAGAACAAAAAAAAAAAATTCCAAAGGGGAAAATACATTTTTTTTCCACAAATTGCTTCCATCATTTCTGAACTCTGCTAAGCATTTTTAATAGATATGTGCCCTTAGCTCATCTTTTGCATGCTAACAATTTAATCTGAATACCAATATAGACACAAAATAAACGATTGTTTCCTGCCAGAGGTATCTGCAGAAGAAATCTTGGAGTAAAACATTGTCTTTGCAGCTCATTGTGTCTCTAATTAGACTGGAAGGAGGCAGAAGCTTGCTGGTGTCAGTCTGTGTTTAGTATGCCCTGGAGCTTCAAGCTCCTGTGGGTATCAAAGTGCACTAATTAAATGAGGGGTCCACAATACCGCACTAAACATCAGAGTGAGAGAAAGAGTCCAGTGTCCTCAGTGCCTTTGAGAATCCATGGCCCACGCTAATTACCCATTGTTGAATTGACTTCCCATTCTACAAGGAATGAATGGTGCCTCTCTCCCCCCCTTCCCCCGGCCTCCTCCCCCCCTTAGATTTTACCATCTTTGCTTTGGCCGCCTAATTAATCTTATGGAAATCTCCCGAAGCCAGATTCCAGCAAGGTTGCCCCGATGTTTATAATTTGATTTGTGATGATAAAAGTGAAGACACCCGGTGATGGAACAGTGTCATTTTCAACACTCTTGAGAATCGAAGAGGCTATCAATCTTTCCCACGTGCATGGCAAACTGATATCCTAGAAAATTAACTTCAATTAATAACAGAAATCCCCAGATGCTCAGGGAAGTAGAGATGCTTTGAAAAGGAACCTTCAAAGATGTCTCTGGATTGTCTTTTATATGCAGACTCTTCTTTTTATATAGAAGACATTCTCAATAAGGGAATGTGTGGCGATGGGGGGAGTTCCCCCTCTCCCCTTTTAATCCAAGCAAGATGAGGTAACATTTTATATTTAGTTTAGGAAGAAGTTAACCAAAGGTCTGTAGGTTAAATCTGTTTTTATTTCCTCCCCATAGATAGTACTACTTTAAGGATTATGCTATGCATTTCACTGAGGAAAAGAAATTTAAAATAAAAATATGGTTTTTACCATAATGCTCCCCTCCCCAAAATGCTGGAAAGTTAAGGGTTGGGCTGCTTGTCATTGCCAGCCTTCTTTGCCTTGACAAGATTTGTGATCTAAAGCTGAATGTTCTATCAGGAAAAAAAGACTTGTTAAGATTTTACATGTTCTAATAACTGCAATGACACAGGTACTAAAGACTCCTGTAAAAGCAAGTCTCGTTCCTGTGAAACCTTGCAATACATTAATTTTACTCTACAAAAAATCTGCCATGTCTATATTTGTGAGTGGCATTTCTGTGTTGCTATTGTGTAGGGTAGCTGGTTAGACAACACAACTTCAGTTTATTACTAGCAAAATAGAAACAGAGGTAATATTTCACCACTTGTGATATCAAGAAATTCCTTGTTGAATAAACAAACAAAATTTAAAAGATCACCCAGTAATAATTTCTGGKTTGGGTTGGGTTGGGTTTTTTTTAACATAATATACCATAAACAACAAATTCAAAATTCTGATTAACAATTAATTTGAGGTGATGTATAAACAAAACTTACTACCCAGTATCTTACTTAATGTTTAGCTTCCAAGTAATTTTCAAGGTAGCTTGAAATGAACCTAAGCTACAGTCTTAGCTTAGGAGCAAGAATGGGTTAAGTTTATTGCATTTCAGGTTCTTGTTATAATCGCTGTCATGTGAATGAATTCATGTTGTGCCATTTCTTGCTCTCATTACAACCTTTGTTACGAGAATGAGGTATTAGGATTTTAATGCCTCATATATTCTGTGAATTATGTTAGTGTGCTGTACTACTTTGACCTTTTAAGTATTCTGTAATTTGATTGGCTGGTAATTCTAGTCCTTTTCTTGTTGACAGCCTCAATAACCTTTCAGACAAAGGTGGAATAGCAATCCAATCAAAATACAGAATATTTAAGAGTTCAAAATACATAGTATAAAGGATGGCTATAGTTCATTGGGGAAAAACAAAATTTTCATTCTTCTAGTGCTTAAAAATTGGGACATAAATAGAAAACAGAAGAAATCATGGAATCATAGAATCATTAAGACTGGAAAAGACCTCTCAGATCATCGAGTCCAACC
>JAYKAV010001422.1:287807-311647 GCA_035582835.1 Phoebastria nigripes
CCCACCTCGCTGCAACCTCCTTTCAGGTAGTTGTAGAGCACGATAAGGTCTCCCCTCAGCCTCCTCTTCTCCAGGCTAAACAGTCCCAGTTCCCTCAGCCGCTCCTCGTAAGACTTGTTCTCCAGACCCTTCACCAGCTTTGTTGCCCTCCTCTGGACACGCTCCAGCACCTCAATGTCCTTCTTCTAGTGAGGGGCCAAAACTGAACACAGTATTCGAGGTGCGGCCTCACCAGTGCCAAGTACAGGGGCACGATCACTTCCCTGCTCCTGCTGGCCACACTATTTCCGAGACAGGCCAGGATGCCGTTGGCCTTCTTGGCCACCTGGGCACACTGCTGGCTCATATTCAGCCGGCTGTCGACCAGCACCCCCAGGTCCTTTTCCACCGGGCAGCTTTCCAGCCACTCTTCCCCAAGCCTGTAGCGTTGCATGGGGTTGTTGTGGCTGAAGTGCAGGACCTGGCACTTGGCCTTGTTGAACCTCATGCAGTTGGCCTCAGCCCATCGATCCAGCCTGTCCAGGTCCCTCTGCAGAGCCTTCCTACCCTATACCCAAATAATTCATTCCAAAGATAAAGCTTAGGATAATAAATGCAAGTGACAGGATTTTTTTTTTTAAACTTACTTTGTGATAACTTGTGATATTTTCTTGGCTAACTCTACTTGATAGATACACGATTATAATTTTTTACCATCTTTTTTAATATTACCATATCATATGAAATTTTATTAAATTAAAGTTTGATTTTATGTCTTGAGTATCTAGATTTATTTTTAAACAATTTTATCAAATTGTATACACTAAGAGGCAGCACCTAAACATCTTTGTGAGGATTATTAGTAGTAATAGTAATCCATATATCATATGCTGGATGTACAAAGTACCATGAAAACATAAAAAAGTAGTTGTCTTATTATTTGGTACTATCATCTGCACGTTCACATTTAATGATTGGAGAAGGATGTCTATTTGTCAGAAACTGACATTCGGGTTTGTTTTTTTGAATAATACATTTTGTCTAAAAATAACCCTCAGTGACAAACAATACTAATTAGAATGAATGCACACTTACTGTATTTTCCACTGTATGTAGAATAGAAAGCAAACTAATTTTACAGAACCTAGTAAACTTTATACTAATTTGGTTCTTTTCTCCAAATGAATTCTTCCTCTGAAATCTCTGCTTATTAAAAATAATGGTTTTTTTTTAATTTTCTGTAACCATGTTTTTCCTTTTTTTTCCTTCTTTTTTTTTTTCTTTTTTATTTTTCATAGAATTCTGTATGGAGAACTGACACAAACAGTAGAAAGCCTTCAGGAAGGTTTCTCATTTAATATCCTTTGAAATGTCTGGAAAACCCCCCTTAAGGATGCTGCACCAAACCCAACCTGATATAATTTGGGGCTGAATTGCTGTAACTATACCTATAGGTAGGTATAGTTTACCGTTTTTTGTTTGTTATTTCAAGTAGAGGTTTTCTTTGGTTAGAGGTTGTAGCTGGCCTATAGTTTTGTCTATGGACTCCATTTGAGGGGAGGGTTGAAGTGGCATACAATCTTAAGGCCACTTCAGGGGATTCTTTCTTTTTCAATGAAGGAAATGAAAGAATGGATTCTTCCTTTTTCATAAGACCACTTACTAGGTATATTTAGAAGAGGAAGGTTTCTTTCAGGATTCCTACTTGAATGGGGTATGAATTTCCAGCCAGCTGAATTTTTAGACTCTTCTACTTGGCAAAGAAGAACCTAGGTCAGCTCCACAGACCATAGGTTAAAAATTTTAGGAATCTTGAAGGGGATACCATTGATTCCTACAGCATACTTGTACAAACAGAAAGACTGCAGATGTATACCACTTTTAGCATATCCCTTTAATACGATGTGGCAAATTTCACACAGCATAATATGAAGCTAATCAGCATACAAAATAAGACACATACACAAGCTGTTTGATAAAGTTTCAGCCCTGATTTTGTGGAGTTGTTGGGGAGCCTATGTATCATGAGCAGAAATGTCAGTAATAGAAAGTAGATTACAGTAATGTACCATATTCTCAGTGTGTAAATGCTCATGGCTTCTAACAGCCTTTGGAATTTAAAAAGCCTGGTCAATATTTTTATGGCATGCTGGTGTGCCTGTGAGGTGGCAGAGAAATTCTATTCTCTCTATTACCACATGATGCAAACACCAGACCCAAGGTATACCTGGGTCTAGAGTGAGCCTGGAAACCATCTGTAAATGACCAAGTGAAAAGTGTTTTGTGTTTTTCAATTGAAGCTGCAATTACATGAGTGTAATGGTTTCCTGCATAAGTCTATACATCTCTTCCACTGATGTAGGTGTGTCTTTGGTAAGATTTATCACAGTTGCAACCATGCAGGTGTCTACTGCTGTTTGAAATGCCCTGGATTATCTGAAACATTCAAGGCTGGTAAAAGTCACACTAGAGTTGTTCTCTAGATCACTAGATCAGCAGTTGCTGATGAGAAACTGCTTAATTCCACATTGCTTATAATGATGCGAGACACTCTGTTTAGTCAAGTGAATTTTAACCCCAGGATGGGATTCAGTGGGATTCATCTTCTGGATGAAGATACTGAGATTGTGCTCTTCACAGAAAAATGATCTTATGTGAGCTTGGTAGATGTCTGCTATTGCAGTCAATGGATTCAAGAGAATGGTTCAGCTCCGCAAATGCAGGTTGCAGGGTGGGTAGAGTGTCTAATAGCCTTCACTGATTGTTTTGGCTAGGAACTCAATTCAGGTGCCAAAACATAGGTATCACCAACTGTTTCAGATACTTAATTTGGGACTGACATTGATAATAGTTTTACATTTGCACCTAGGATCAGGTTTGCAAGAATGGAAGGAGTAATGGAGAGGAGTTTCCATTGGTTTTTCTTATCATCACTGCTTTCCCATAGTGACTATGCTTTGACTTTCTTTCATTGAAGAATTAGGTTGTTGCTTATCAGTATACAAATCTTCACACATTGACAGTTTATTCTAAACTGAATATGTTCACATTATTACATAATTTAATACAGAAATTTTAAAGAGAATTCTAAGAAGATGGATGCCAAATATTTTCCATTGCAAAAGACGTGATTTTATGAAAATACCGACATCTTCAATGACTATGTTTTTTAGTATTGAGGGAAGTGATTCTTTCTTCTAATCTAAAACCTGAATTGTCATGTCCAAACGCAGTGGTTTCACCATTTTGCCAGCAGTAGGTCACCTCCATTGGAATTAAGRCTGTTTAACACACTGAAAATTAAATAAAAAGGAAGAATGTGTTGTAGTAAAAGGCTTTATATTCGGTAAGATAATCACTGTACTTCATGTGCTCCTTCTTAAAGTGCTTGTTCCTGCCCTTTGGAGGTGACTTGCAAGCAGCCTAGCAATAATATTTCAAATTTCATGCTTTGCTCACTTAATAACACATTCAGTTTACCTATTTTTCTGTTCTGGTATATGATAATGCAAATCAATTCCATGAAAGTTGAGGGAGCCTGGCGAGCAAGTCTGGATCAATCTTTCTTCTCAAAGCTGTGACTGTTGAAAGAAGGACTTAGAGTGAAGCCAAGCAGTTTAGAAGTCAGTGAAGGCAGGGGCCTCAGAATAGAGAAAGTGGCTAACAAGGCCAGGTGATTCAAATCTATTTCCTCTAACAGAACTGTTGGCTTCATTCCTTTCTCATTTAAGTTAAGAACCACTCCACTAGAGTCATTAAAGTTATACTACTAAAAAAAAAGAAATCAAAATCAGATTTGACCTTTTAATTGGCTTCAAATAGGGCCCTAAATTAGGTAATTTATTGGTCCAGGAAAATGATCACCTGTCTTTGCACTGACCCATCTGAAGGATAAGTAATACCTCATTACAGTCCCCATGAGGAAAGAAAACAAAAACAAACACATTCTACATGTAATAGGCATCGGGACCACAGTTCTGCTCTTAATTTTAGATAATAATATGGAGCTCAGAGGAGTGCTTTTAAATTCAAATAGTTCAAATGAAAGATGAAGTTCCTAGACATACAAACAAGTTACCAAAAGGTAACAAATTCCTGCATATCCACTAACCTATGGCAGCTACGAAAGTTCATGCCACTGGCTCATTCATGCATCATTACTGCCTTCAACTCACTTTCTGAAGGTCTGATTTGCTAACACGTGCGTCATTTGCAGCTGTGCAGAGGAACACAAGCAGGATCCAAAATGTGAACAGTCAGGAGAACTGGTTCAGTGAGCTTGTGTGCTTTCTCAAGGTATTTTCCCTAATGTACAGAAAGCACTTTCGTATTTTAAAAGGTGACATATTCAGAGAAGATACACAGCGGCTCCATACATAACACATGCTTCCCTGCCTTTCAGCAGTGAGTGGAAAACCTGGGGCTATGATATAGGGAACACTTGCCCCAGCCTCTTCCACTGCTCTCCTCTGAAGAAGACTATCCCTGCAAACAGGAACTTCTCTGATGGGAACAGCTGTGTTTCACCATGTCATGGGACTACGGACAACTCAAAACCACTTGGTGAGATTTCTTGGTTGTCCCTGCATTCAGGATGCAGGAGGAAGGTGGCTCATCAAAAGTTAACAGCTAAAACTCAGTAAAGGGGGTTAAATTTCTCTTCCATCTACCCACTTATAACAGCACAAAAGTGCCACAATGTCAGAAGTCACACACCATTTTAAAAATAATGGAGTACATGAGTCATGACAGCTGTGACAGACACTTTCACTTGCACTGATGAAGAATTAAAAGACTGAAAATGTGTTTTTTTGAGTGTTTAATTCACATCTATTTTTTTTTTCACAGTGCTTTTCAGACTACTTAATACTCTAGAAAAAGCATTGCTCAGGGAGTGTTCAAACTGGAGTACGCAGCATCAATAGATGCCTCAAAAATAACTGCATTCTTGACAGGACCCATAAAGAAATTCTCAGAATTAATGCCTGTGGGAGGAGAAATAAACAGAATTTTGTCAAAGAAACAATCAGTCATTTTGGTTAGAAGTTCTGATGCCAATCCTTGAAGTATCACTTTCAAGGAGAATATTCCAAAATCAAAGATCACAGCAGCTACAAGTTCAAGTGCTTCTAAGGGTCTCCAGGCATATTCATTCCTGCTCTCATCTCAGTATCTATGACCCTCAAGCTCCAGTGCATGCAGACAAATAAAATTGTTTTCGGAATCAGATAATTCAGTGACCTCATTTTGATCATCACTTTCATAGACTCCTGTATTTGAAACAGCTTGACATTTTTTATTGCTGACCTGATTTCTACTTCTCCATTGCAGGCCCAAATGAATCATATTGAAGGGAAGTATTCACTTTTTCTTCTGTCAGGAAAATATCTCATCTGATTGCAGCTGTAAATCAGATTAGATCTGGCAAAACTAAATCAGTTGGCAAGACCATTTTCCCTGTTAGGATTGAAAAAAAAAAAGAAAAAAARATCAAATTAACAAATCCGTACTATAAGGTCATCTCTAAGATTTGTTGGATATTATACAGAGACTATAGAGGGATCATGCTGGGCCGGCTGTATATTGCACCTTACACTCAGAACACCAAGATAATAAGGTTAAAACAATCTGCTTTATGGTGGTTCAGGCTGGACTTCAGAAAGTGATAAACTAGCACTTTTATCTTCAAGCAATCCTTGATAAGACCTTTATTGCATAAGCAAACAAAGCAGTTAAAAAGTCTCAGAAGAGCAGTAGCCATACATGCTCGCAGGAAGAACAATGATAACATGTTTTATTCCTTTCCTTATGTAGAGTACTAAAAAGTTCCTCTTTTGTGGAAAATCTGAGATTTTAATTGGGGCAGAATAAAATACTTAACAAAAGACAGTGACTTTGCTTCAAGATATTCTGCAGACACAAAAAGGCAAATAAGGGTTTTCTTCTATCAAAAACAGTTTCACTGCAACAATTATGCTTTGGATTTTTTTTTCCATCGTGCCACATTATAAGTTCAACCAGTTTGCTCTACTATCTCACAGCAGGTCCTTGTGACCCGGCAACTTTTCAGGTATTATCCTCCAGGTGAATATCTCTGTTTCATATTATCTTCGTCTCATAATATGTTATTTTGCATTTTTCTGCTTTGATTCTCACCTACGTGAACTTATTTTCGCTGCATATTACTAACCTCTGTGGCCCCCATATTATTTTTCTGGCCTCACAGTTACTTGCAACGCCTCTTAATTTTGTATAATTTCCAAATGTGAAGTCTTGTTAATGTCTTTTAGAAGAATAAAAGAATTAAACAGAATTAAACAGCCTGTTTCTATAAAATAAAGCTCCAATGACTCCATAATTATGCTAATGAGATTGAAGAGCAGAATGAAACCTCCTGAGTCCCAAATCCGACATATAGGAGGCGACAGGTCCAGAACAAGCAAAGCAAATTCAGAACCAGGAGAATTTTGACTTAAGTAATGAACTTGGAATATCCACCATTACTATTTCTTCAACACAACTCGGTGAAACACAGTCATTTCACTGCCCAAGCATCAACCAGCAAAGATTTTTACCTCCAGCCCAGCCAAGCTGAAAGAGGCTTCCAAAGACAAGTGGGCAACTTCAGAGAGCTGGTTGTGCACAGACACAGCAGTCAGCTGCCATCCATGTCCTAAACAGAGCAGCCCACAACCAAAGAAAGAGCTAAACATGTGACTGGTTTTGAGCTTAGTTACATTAATAGTACATTATCACACTAGTAATTGTCGGCATATGCTTTTCAGAAAACAAGGTTATTACAAATGGCTTTACAAAGAATTGAAAAGAGAAAAAAGGATGTTTCATTCTGAGACTGTACATTGATTGCAAAATATTCAGCCAATAAACAGTCTTTATATACTCTGGCTGTTTTACTTAACATACTGTGATAATAAATATCTTTATCACAACTTGATACAAATATGTCTTTCCCTTTGGAAACAAAAAATAACAAAGCAAATGAAAACTATCCCACAGAAGCACAGTAGCGTTTGAACATCAATTAGACAGGTACTATAATTTCCCTAGTAAGGGGCTCTGACTATGATACAGGAGTATACCGCTGGAACACTATAAGAATTCTTCACAGAAGTCATCTGAAAAAGAAGAGTTTCAGTACAAGTCAGAGAAAATATTGGAGGATGGACTCAGGCTGATGAATTTCACTGATGCTCCAAAACCATGACCCTGACTTATTTCCATTTAACACACATCTATTATCACTAAACCAGTAACAAGTAGAACTGAAATCAGTATGAGACGGGAGAGTTATCTCTGTAACAGATTTACTCTAAGCAGTACTATGTCATCCACATACATTTGTATGTGAGTGACAAGAATTGAAGCATGTTCAGTTCTAATCTATGCCTTCCTTACTATTTTATGTCTAGGGAAAAGATGACAGAGGTGTGCACTACAGTCTTTCCAGATCCCTCTGTAACAGAAAGCATGAATGCAAAAGATGACAAACATTTTATTAATCTTCTTTCAACACCTTCTTTTATAATGTATTCAGAGCTTTGCTTTTCCATATTTAAATAGGAAAAAATGGTTTGGACAGTGAAGAAAGGGGAGGGAGAAAGCTGTTCATTCTTTACACAGAGACTTTTTCTTCTTGTTGTGCCTGATAGTGTTACTAAGAGAGAAACTCATAGAAAGACACAAGCATTTGCTTCTTCTGTAGCATATCTCACTACTGAAGGAATATGCCTTTGACTTAGTTAATCTTCATCCTCAGAATACTCACCATGGATGGCTATTGAGATTTTCACAGTATTATATATATACACGCATCCCATTTATTATTACCAGAAATCTGAACCTCATGGTAAACCTCATGTTTGAACCTGCCATAGAACAGGGCACACAATAACTCCATAGGCTTTGCTATTCTAACCCTTAAGAGCCAGGCAGAAAATGACAGGGTCTCTCCATGAAGARTGTCTTGCTGCAGAAGGCAGCAGCCCATTTTTTGGCAAGGCAGTTCCCTGTGAACACAACTGGTGATCTTCTTTGCATGCTGGCCCTCTCCATCCTAAGACAAAATTCAAAGAGGAATGCCCATCCTGATAGTCACAGACTCCTCCAGGTATGTAGCAATAGTTATCTGAGAGATTCTGCTTTCCCCTTCAGAAATAAAGCTCTCATCTTATAAACAGAGGCTTGCAAGCCCAGGAAACTGAGCTCTTAAGGGATCATGAAAGTTCCTGTGAATTCATTCACAATAATCATGGAAATAAAGATTTTCTTTTAGAACAAAGTGCACATACTTTTTCAATTCAGCTGTCCTTAATGAACCCATCATTTTACACAAGTATGCATCCATACCTGAATAATGCACACAGACACACACACAAACTTATCAATGGCTTCAAGACTGAGAAAAAAAGCTAACAGAAATCGGGGGTCTTTACCTCTTTTTAAATAACTAAAAGGGATGATCAGAGGCATATGAGCCATAGGTGCCTAGACAGACCGATAGAAGTTTTACGGAATCTAGGAGGGAGACTCGTCTAGTTAGATAATATCCCTGGTGCTTTCTCTTCTTCTTGCAAGACTGGGACAAAAACACCATTTAAAACAACACCAAACTTTGCTGGTTGCAGAATATGATAGCAGTTGCAGCTGATCATGCTTCTCGCTGCTTTTAAAAATATAGGTCTTGGAAAGAAAAGGGAAATGTTGGCTCAGATGAGAAGTAACAGATTGGGGTTTCCCCTGTAAATTGTCTTTCTGAAACTGGCTAAATGTTGCTGAGGATTGAAAGCTTTTAAAAATTTAATTTTTGCATGGCTTGTGGGAATGAGTTACCATTCCCAATCACATTTCTTTATAAAGTAGGCACATGGTAAAATTAATACGACGCAAATGAAATCTGGCAACATTTAGATTACATTTTAAGGGAAACAAAAAGTGAATGGGCACAGAGATCAGCTTCTAGTGTCTCAAGCCCTTGTAAATTAAGACTAAAACATATTTTTGGAAGATTATTTGGGAAGTGTGCTCTTCTGCACGAACATCACCTAAGATTAAGAGTCACTGCTGAGCACCTTTCAAGGTCCCTAACCATAGACATGAAGGGGAATATCCCTTTAAGCCACTGAAATACTGTTCAAAGGGAAAAGCATACAACATCTTTGTAGTAGCAATTGTTTTGCTTGTGTCATTCATAATGATACAGATTTTTAGACGGACAATCCCAGAAAAGTGTCTGCTGAATCTATTCCGTCTTTTCCCAGTAGTTCAGACAAAGAGCAAAAGTATTGTGAAATGTTTTCTTTTTCTTTCCCTCCCTCCTTTCTCTTCCACCTTCCTTCCCTCCTTTCAACCCTCTCTCCCTTCTTTCCTTCCTTCCTTCTTCACTTCGAATGTACAGAAAGATCTTGCAGCCCTGAGATGAAAGACAGTAGGACTCAAGGGAGAATCCTGGCTCCACTTTAAAAGGCACGTTTACATCAGTCTGGAGCACTTTGCTCTAGCACCACTTGGATTTCTGAATGAGAGGAGACTCTGAAATGTAGTTTAAAAATACTCCTCTGCATTTGCAAGCATCAGGAAGGACCGGAACGCAAAGCTGATCACATATCCTCTAGATATGTGCAATATATGTTTATGCTCTTCTTTTTCCTACTGTACTTTTATTTTAGGACATGAAAGTCAGAGAAGAACTTCCCTGGGGCATTAGGTGTTGGGACAGCTTCTGAGTGCACTGTCGCTCAGCCACAATGTCTTCCCCAGTAGAAACGCCATGCCAAGCTTCTTGCAGACAGTTTCCAGATTCTTTGACTGGTTAGAGRGAAAAAGAAGGCTTTGCATCCTGTCGGATCAACATAGGTTTATAAGACTTTTGCTAAGGTAACCATTTCCCTGGAATAAGGATAAGCCACTACAGAGACATATCCCAATAGAATCATGGAGTTTTTTGGACCATGAATCATAAGACTTGTATCATATCACATGCACCTAATAACTCACTGTTTAGAAGCAGAACAGAGCAGGACTAATTACTTTATAATACTTAACAGTTGATATAAATGCTATTCTACTACATCAAAGGTGAATTCATACAGCAGTTAAGTATACAAATGACTTCTAATAAAGTGGTAATTTTTCTGTGCTGTACAAATGCAATCATATTAAACTCAAATCAGTGAAATGCTAATTCACTTTTTAATGAGCTCCTTTCCAATTTCTTATTTTTTAAGCAACTTTCAACCGAGTTGGTTAAATATAGTTATTAAGACGAAAAGAGTGTTTTTTAATTAACTCAGACAAAATATTCCRTTGTATATATGTGACTTTTAAGGCAATGTGAGGTAAGCTCAGAATTCAGGTTTTACTCTTTCATCTCCTTGTGAGCTCTGAACTTTGAACACAGCAACCTGAGGTGTGGACGAGAGGTATCATATCCCCCTCTCTGAAACTTGTGTTTCTGAGGAAAGCTTTTAGTTTTCCTTTTGGACATGACTGCAGTATTATTGACCAGGACATGTTCTTCTTTCTGATCCATGAGAAAACAAAATGATTGCAACCCTTAAGCCTGGTGTCATGGTTTAACCCTGGCAGCACCTAAACACCACGCAGCCGCTTGCTCACCCCCCTGCTCCGGTGGGATGGGGGAGAGAATCGGGAGGGCACGAGTAGGAAAACTCGCGGGTTGAGATAAAAACAGTTTAATAATTGAAATAAAACAAAGTAGAACAGTAATAATAACAGTGATAACAACAACAACAACAATATACAAAKCAGGCGATGCACAATGCAATTGCTCACCACCCGCCAAACCAAACGAAAGCCCGTCCCCCGGGACCCCAAAGCCCCCCCCCACACCCTTAGTTTTATACTGAGCATGATGTCACATGGTATGGAATACCCCATTGGCCAGCTGGGTCAACCACCCCGGCTATGCTCCCCCCGCCAGCTTCCCATGCACCTGGCAGGGCATGGGAGGCCGAAAAGTCCCCGGTGCAAGCACCACCCAGCAGCACACAAAACATCAATGGGCCATCAACGCTCCTATTATACCAAACCCAAAACACAGCACACACACACCCCCCAGCTACTGGGAAGAAAGTTAACTGGTTATCCCATAAAATCTAAATGGGTCATTATGAGCTTCTCCGTTGACTCTGGCATTGTACAACAGGACAGGAAATTATTTCTGAGGCCCCTTTAAGGCCTGTGTCCTAATTCAGAGATACTCTGAATAAAATTGATTTCCCCAAAGCTTAGGAAAAATAACTTATACCCTACTCACCACCGCCTGTTTGCTGTCTGCAAGCATGACTGAAAGCTGGCCAGAATCAGTGGAAATCTTGAAGCTGATTTCAGTGGAATATGCGATCAGGGTCCTTGAATGTGTGATTATATGACCATTATCAATCTAGTAATGAAAAAACCATGGTCATTAATTCCCATTCCRTAGACACAAAAATGCCTTTTTTCATATACCATTCAGATCACGTCTCAGAAGAATATTTACTCTTGATTTGCTCTGGCATAATTGAGCTCTGGACCGGGTCCACTATAGARATTGCATTGCGCAAGAGAGCAGTAGCTCCTTCTTTGTTGTTGGCAGGTTACTGCTGTTGCCAACCATCAGAGGGTTCATCAGAGAGAATAAAATTGGGGTATCAGAGAGACCTGACATTGTGCAGTGTCTTAATATCTTTTACCCAGCACAACTCAGCTTAAGAATTATTCAAAATAACATGTAATACATTAGAGCGAAAACTTATTTTTCCATGTGCCTGATTTTCTCATGCCATTTGTGTATTAAGATTTAGAATCACTGATTCAATTAAGCTATAGCTTTTRTTCATATTTTTCAGCTATTGGACCTGAATTCGAAGTCCTCCCTGGTCACCAGTTAGAGAGTTTTAATGATTGGGAGTTTGAATGAAGGTCATTATATCATATCCCACGTTACATGCAGGCAATAAAATTCCTTTCCTGCTTTGATTTTAATTGAATACAATCTTTCAAGTGAAACACGATAT
The DNA here is from genome assembly GCA_035582835.1 of Phoebastria nigripes. Lineage (NCBI taxonomy): Eukaryota > Metazoa > Chordata > Aves > Procellariiformes > Diomedeidae > Phoebastria > Phoebastria nigripes. The sequence goes on from JAYKAV010001422.1 coordinate 299,825, forward strand.
CAGAAGGACTTGCTTTGTCTAGATAGTAAAGTAAATGTGGCCTATTATTTGTCAATTTTATTGTCATTAAATGCTTCTTTGTTACAGAAACTCAACATTGTTTCATTTTCATGCTCTCCAGAAACAGGTCAAAATGTTTTGGAAAATCTTCAAAACTTGGAACAGTTTGCCTGCAAGATGAGAGTCAGGATTCATGGTTTCTTTACACAGCAACTTAACTTTGCAAGCCAGGAAACCTCAGTATTTTCACTGAGTCCCAGCTTCCCTCCCTCCTTCAATCCTCATAAAACACTTTGGTTTAAAAACTACCTTTCAGTCCAAAACGTTAGCATTCATTTGTTTTAGATTCTCGCCTAATTCTGAGCAGAGGGATACCTCACGACACCAGTGGCATAATGACACCACTATTTGTAGAAACCCTAACAATCGTGGTAAGAAATTTCTTCAGAAATGGCTCTTTCTGCTGCCACARCCAGTTCGCCCCTAGCATCTGTCCCCCAGAAGCACCCTGGCTGAGTGTTTGGGTGGCACTCTTGAGCAGGCAAGCAGGTGGGATAACGTGCTCCCAGAGCATCTGCAAAGTATTTGTCAATCAGATCTTTTGTTACCTAATACTTTTAGCTAAACCTCAAGGATTGACAGCTCTGAACCTAAGCCTACAACTTAGGTAATTCCACATCCACTCGATGAATAATGATGCAGAGCTCCTTGTTTATTTGCTTATTCTGAAATCAGATCTTGTTTATTCTGTGCCCCTTTCTATCCTGATATATAACTAATTGTTGGCAGATGTGGCAAGTATCTAGGGCCAAGATATATTTGTTTGCACAGTCTGATTTTTGAGTCTTAACCAGTATCAGGCAATTGCAGCTGGTTTTTATCAAGACTCTGTACACTGTAGACAGTCCACCTGGCAAAACAAGATTTGCCCATGTGACCTTCATATAAAAGCTTTAAATACAGGAGTTCTACTCAAACAATATTTAAAATTTCTGAAAATGCCTAATTAAATTAACAAATTGAAGTGAAATGTTAATCAGTGTTTATACATGTAAATTATACAAAATTATACATGTAAAATATACAAAAAATTGCCCTGTGGTTCATATACAATAGCATGACAGTCTTATTTGTTAATTTTGATTTAAAATCTGAACCATATAATAAGGGTGCTAATTCTCTGGGACAATCTTTCCTTTTTGCAAGCTAGCCAGAGTCTACCTTTAATCATCTTGCTTGAAACAAAGCAGAAAGCTAGCATTTGTCTAATGTTTGGACGCAAAGTAAAAACAACGGCAGCAGAAGCAGAAAACAGCATGAATCCAGTTTAGCTGAATAATATCAACACTTCTTTCTTTTCTGATGAGGATCTCACTCCTTCAGTACACCCAGCTGCCAAATTCTTCTTTGTGAGTTGTTTTTATGACCTTTCTCAATTTTTAAAAACAAATAAAGGATTAACATTGCAGCTAACTTGTTTACTTTAAGCTATAAATTCTCTGAGCCACAGTAGTACTTGTGTTTTCAGCTTCTCATGCTTTTCTATCAGTGGATGAATGTAGTTGACTTGTTTCATCCATCCAAAAATATTTTAGGGGAGTAACACCGTGGAAGATTGTTTATTTGAAGTGGTAGTGAATAATCTGCAAACTCTGTGGCTACATGGTACTCTTCCCTAATAAAGTAGAAAACCTGTATTCATTTGTTTTCTCTATTTACTCTGTCACTGTCAAAAGCAAATCTGAGAAGAGGTGCAGGCTGTTTAGCATTATATTCCATAGAGTGGAAATCCTTCAAGCTAATATGACTGAAAACTATACAATTTCTCCTGATTTTAATAACACCTATAATTTCACTGGTTACTGCCAAATTCCCAAATGAATTAGAATACCACAAGCRGGGTCCCAAAATCACAGGAGCAAATAAAAATGTGGAATTAATAAAAAATTTTCTTTTTTATCTTCTACCTTTGGCTCAGAGAACAGTCAATATTTCTAATTTCACTCTGGAAAGCTTTTCCCTTCCCTTCCCTTCCCTTCCCTTCCCTTCCCTCCCCTCCCCTCCCCTCCCTTCCCCTTCCCCTTTTCTATTTGGCGGGGAAAAAAAAAAAAGAATATTCATGCTAAAATCAGAAAACAGATCTTTTGCCAGTATATTCCATACATTTCACAACACTGCAATGTGAAAGAAATGCTATGGAAAATTCATAGGGTGGACATCAGGTAGAAAAGTAATGAAAAACAGGCTAACAATTTAGACTCTCTTTCAGTTCACCACTCTTCTTCACTGATTACAATACCTGCATTATTTTTCCTCAACATTAAAGCACCACATAAAGATTGTGTTACTTTAGACTTGAGTAACTTCCTACAGATCCCACTAGGTAGGTCTGGAGTGCATCAGGGAATTGTGATTTTCGGGGATAAGCTAAGTCCCTGTAGACTAGTGGTCACATTAGTGCCACAAAAGAAGGAAGAATTACCTCCTTCTGAGTCTAGTAGCATAGCCTAACACATGGGTGTTTGCCATCTGCATACCAGAAAGGACAACCAAGACAGTGAAAAGGCCGCAGTCCCAAAACACTACAGAATTTACCTTTGGGACATTTCCATCAGATCATTCCTCAGGTAAAGGAGGTCTCTCCTCCCTCCTCTCACCTTTGCTACAGAGCAAGCAGCAGGCTTTCCCAGTGATCACCCAGAGCCAGCTGGCAGCATGGAACCATCTGCAGAGATAGAGGATGCTCCATCGTGGCTCCGGGACATCTGCAGCTCCTCTGTTTGGCAAAGCCATTTCCTCTGCCTCTGGGTTGCTCTACACTTCAGCAGAGCAGCTCTGCGCAATGTGTACTTTGTCCTTCACGTCCCTTTCCCTTGTAGAAMATCTCATCCTCCCTGAAACTGCAATAAGTGCTGCTGAGCTGTGGACTTAATCTTTCTTCTATTGCACATTTACAGCAAAAAGCTATCTGCCATGATCTGCCAATCCACCTCGGTGTCAAGCCCGGAGTAAGGGAAGAAATATTCTGAAATACATGCTTTCAAGGAAGCACGTTTGTGAATATGATTCTAATATGATACACTTTTTGAATTTGGTGTACTTTTTGAATATGATATACTTTACTCCTAATTTCATATGTCTGAGGAAAAGGGGAGAAGTGAACTACTCCTGGAGGCCTGAACRCATTTGGGATGTTTATGTGCATAAGCTGCTCACCCCTGGGTGGCTTAGCACGTCTGCCCGGGAGTACTTCTTATAAGATGATACACTAGTCTCTGTTTCTAAACCATTAAGTATGACTGTAATACCACAGCATGTATCTTCACTTTTAATGGATATGCCCCATATATTTCAGCATAGTTTAGAGAATTTCCTCCTTCTCTGTGACTGAAAAATGAACTTGGTTCACTCTTTTGCTAGAAGAAAATAATACAAGACCTCAGTAATTAAGTGTCTGACCTAGTAAATTCCTTTTTCTTTTGTGTTTTGTCCACAGTCCATGAAAAATTGATGCTCTCTCAGGTAACATGCTTCTTTTTATCTACATGCAACACATTGATCCCCTTCCAATTTGGAGTTAGCTTGTTCATTCCACTATCATTCCCGAGGTAACAAATGATATTTTCATAGGCATGGTTAGTAATCAATATACACAAGCTACTGTCATTGATCTGAGTAAGACCCTTGATCTAGAAAATCACCAATTATAGCTATTTAAAACAGATTCGGCTGGATTAGGTGGAACCCAGAGAAAAACATTGTCTGGGCATTTTGCATAATGGTGTTAAAACTAAGGTGAAATCATTTAATTAGATGGTATTTACAGAGTGAACTTTAGGCTTTTACCATCTTTAAGAAAGAGATCTCTGAAGAGTACGATGCATGTCTTGAATTTTACTTATATATGTACAATTATTGTAGGCAGATATAGAAACCTACATAGAATGCAGTCTAAATTTGTTACTAACATTTTTAATTTTTGCTTAATACAAATAATTTAATTTAAATGTTGATAAAATTTGGTATATTACAACCTCTTATACTGAGAAGTGTGCGCTTTTGTTTCGAGCTTGAGTCTCCCACACCACGCTGCATTCTGTGTATTCCAGCTGCAGCTATCCTGCAAACACATGAGTTCCTTAGACCTGCACAGCTCAGGAAAATAGGACTAGACAACATATATTTCCATAACCCTATACAGCAACACAAGTTATGATAAATCAGCTGCAAGTATTTAACCATATAATTCACACTCACTTTAAAGACCCTTTGCCCTGCCAAAGATGTTTAAAGGAGCTTTAATATAGCAGTGAATCAAGCCCGGTGACCAGCTGTAGCTTGGTATTTCCAAGCTTTTATCAGTTTTCACCACAGCTTTCATGTTATTTTTAGAAACTGGCTGGAATCATAACTCTAGCTTGAAGTTGTCTGGGTTTGCAGTGACTGATTTTGGCTCCATTTTCATCATGGTTGCAACTAAATAAATGCCTCCGATTCTGCTCAGGCATCCATCCTATCTTTCTCATCTCTGGTGGGCTGCACACATTCTGTACCCACGGACTTGGTTCCAGGAAGGTCAATAGTCCCCGTTTCATTCACCATTTAGAGAAGCCACCTTCTCCTGTTTAGCCAATAAATGGCTGCAAGTTTGGATGACACCTCTGTGATCTGTATGGAGTTATACAGCTGGAACATCCACACAGAGTATCCCTTACATGTGTTTCAGTACAAAAAAAAGGTGCTTTTAGATTTCAGGGATATCTAGGGACCACACAAAACACACAGCACCTTGCAAGACAAAGAAGGATCTTTCTGCAAAGAGGGAGAGGAAAGCTGCAGGGGAACAGGCAAGTAGTTTTGCAGACTTAACCACAGGAAAGGAAATGTTTTCCTTTCTCAGCATTGCAACAAAAATTCCTACACAAAGCCCAGCAACAGGGGCTTTTTGCAAGTAGGGGAATTTACATATTCCCTCCCTTGAGCATTGTAGTAATTCATTACTAGGGAGTGGCCACTGCTGACCATGAGAGTCGTGGTCTGACTGTGAAGCATGAYCAAGGGAACAAGGAGGGTGTAAGAGTCTGAGAACTACTGCTACCATGAGGCACTCAAAATATGAAGCAGATTAATATTGCCCAAAACAAACAATTGTTTCCGGCTGACAAACTAGAAACAGTATTTCAGATCAAAAATGTCAAAATACTTCAGTCAAAAAGCCGGTAATTTATGCAAATCTTTTTCTGCTGAAATTTTTTTTATATTTCCATGGGGTTTTTTTGAAAGAAAGCAAGTAAAAATAGCAGAAATTATTCTAGATCCTCTGTATCTTTCAACTATCTTAGATTCTCTACTAACAGATGCTACTTCTCCCATCTACTTCGCCTCTCTTAGTCTTAAACTATTACAGATACAACAGTCCAACAGAGAAAGTTAAACTCAACTTCTTGACCTAGGCACAGGCACAAAATCTAAACTGGGCTGAGGAAGGCCTACAAGTTTCCATCCCAAAGCACATTGTGGGGGCTGAGAGGAAAACAAGCTTGGACTGCTTCCGGAAACAACATGCACATCATGGAGATGATGCTCAATGTTTATGCAGGGCAAAAAGTCTTCCTAGTAAAATCTGCTTGAACATTATCCCAAGTATTTTTACTAATTTAGTCTCACCATATCTGAATGAATTTAATGTAACCACCAATTAATTCAACACTCATGAGTTAACCTACCTCTAGAGATTTTCTGCAGCRTGTCAGACTCAATTGTTTAGGGACATTGCTACCCAAACAGCCCAGTCTCCAAGATGTTGACTTTCACTTTCTTCATTTCGAGGCTGTTGATAGGTGCATTTCTTCTACYAAAAATCACCATCACATGTTTGACCTGCCTATACTACTAGTGAGTTTACTAACATTTCTTGTTCCATTGCCACCAATGCACTTCCATTAGCCATGGGCAGGAGGTGTGAGTGGGCAGCTGGCAGATTGGCATCTCTCTCTACCAGGGCTGGATCATGCTGAGGCTGTAAGTTTCAACACTAAGTTGAAATATGCTAATGCTCCTAATTGCTAGTTAGGTTGGTTGGGGTTTCACTGGTGTGACTGGGTAATTAAAAGAAATTTTAGAAGGCAATTTTAACAAAAATGCTGGTTCAGAAAAGGCCTTGGCCTCTGGCTCTGAAGCAGGGTATTAGCATTACCGATCAAGATCTCCAAAGTTTTATTACATTGCAGTCTGCTTAGGCAGAAGATCTAATCTCTGAGTTTCCTTGACCTTGTGATCTTTTACCTCGAGAGAAAGTCTGTGTTCCATTTTAGAAATGTAAACATTATTAGTGCATATATGAAAGACCACCTCTGCTCTACAATGGAAGGTAAATAAATCCAGAAGAAAAGACCAAGGCCTAGGCTGAACCAGCTGCATGTGGTGTGAGCAACCAAGTTACCAGAAAGAAAAAAATTGTCTCTATTAGGTTATATGAAAACAAAGGCTGGAGAGAGTTAAACTAAAAAAATTGAATAGTTCAAAAATGTTTTCTAAAATTTAACCTAGATACTGCTTTCAAAAACCTTAACTGCTGACTTCACATATGTACAAATTCTACAGGTTTTATACATATACATAGAAAAAATCCTGTGTTTGGCCTGTCCTATATTAATAAGTTTATTGATATTTCTTACTGCTTCATTGCCCACCAATACATTACCACTCATTCCCACCACTCAGRTGGGAAGTACATACATGTGTATGTGCATCTATTTAGCTACCTAGCTGTCTGTTTACTGTAATGTAAATCTAATGTTTGAGCTATTTTTCTAATAGTTTTTATTTCTTTACTCCTAAATGCATAACAGTATATGAATTCTGCTCAACCCCCCACCAAAAAAGAAGAAAAAAACACAAACAAAAAAATTTCTTAAATGAGAATAWCTGGTCTCCCAAACAAGGGGAAACCACAGCCTCTCAGAGGAGCTGCACCGTCAGGGGACTGGGTCCTCACAGAGGCCACTCACAGAGAGCAGCTCCCCCCAGCACCCTACACCTGGAAGGAGATGTTCAAGGAGAAAAACAAAGGTGTCTCATCACCCTTCACTTCGTGCAGGCAGCACCGTTCCATCTGTGCAGTGCAGACATGTCAGCATTGCATTGCTGCTTTCTTCTCGTCCACATGTATCTCCCATCCCCAGAGGTCTGAAGGAGTTGACGTGAGGCAGTGAAATGGGCCCTYGGCTGGAGAACCTGCTGTGCTCGCCGTGCCCCTTCCCATCATGGTGAGGAGCCCTCACTGTGCACAGCACTGCAGCTCTTACGCTGGTGGTGCCTGAGACATTGCTCAGCTCAGTTCTGATGGCCAGACGGGGTAGTCTGGATTTAAGCCAGAAGGAAAACAGTGACAGAAATACGCCTGATTTTTCACATGTAACAACGCTCCCTAAGGATTTTTTAATACTCATTTTTCTGATACTCATCTCCAGTTGCGTTGTACTTACAATACTCATTGACTTGAGTAATGCTGTAATGACTCCCAGCCATTAAGCTAAAAAATACCTTCATTTTTATACCATACTCATCAACATAACTGCATGGTAACTGTATCCCAAATCACAGTCTATTCCACCAGTTTGGCCAAACATCTCAGCCTGGATTTACGGCACCAGTTTGTAACGGATTTACAGGATCCTTTTTTCAGATATGCTGGGAAACACTGGGAAACATGCGGAATACTGTAAATACTAAGGACACACTGAGGCACCTAAGGTGACTGACCTACTGCAGATAGTATATATAGTGTACAGACCTTGCTCATTGCCGCTTAATACATTTCTGAATGTATCATTCTGATGTTACCTCAACTTCTGTAAGAATTGTTTAGGTTCAAGTAGCATTTGTATATTTAATTATGTCACATATCCTTGGTGCTTTTAGATTCAAAACTAATTAGACAACATATTTCACCAGGGTATCTTTCCTCTACCATACAAAGCTCTGCTAATAAAAGGCATCAGCTTGGGAACCTGAGAATGGAAAAATTGTTTTGGATTGAGTTTCTAACTTTTTTCACTGGAGAAATGTTAGCAAATTGCCAGCTGAAGTATGGATTTGAAGAATAGGAAAACTGACACAGTGGCCATCCTAGCTTATTTATTAGTTTCATCTCTGTTGTGGAGGAGGAAAAAATAGCAATGCTGCTGTGTAAATGCAAAAGATTGCCAGCCAGGTAAAGACAGAGCATTTCTGTTTCCAAAAAGGTTAATTTCATAAAATGTTACTCTTCCAAGTATTCTCTGGTCACTGGCAAGAAGCAGAAATGTTGCGTCTCTTGCATGTCATATTAATGAAGCAGAAAGCTTTGTGTGTAGAGCAGTGTGTGCTCTGAAATAGTTTGAAAGCTTAGCCCTGATACCCTGTGGTGCCAATTGAAACTGGGGGGAGGAAAGGCAGGCCGCTCTCCAGTTTTAAACCTGGAAATGTTTTCCTGAAGTAATGTATGGAATAAACTACTTACAATAAATGACTGTAATACTGTGGGAGTTTTCACTGTTAGAGGAATGTGTGTAAGACACCCTGACATAAAAAATAAATCAGCTTTGCCTTCAATTATTAAGTGCTAAAAGTAACATTCTCAGATAGAAAAGGGTGGGCTTCCTGCTTTTTAATGATAAATATGTATGAAAAAGAGAAGTGTCACCATGGAAACCAAAATCTTGCCATAGTTTTTCATACAGGCAAATGTTATAATGGAAACTTGTGTTCATTGCAAAAACAAACAGCTCGAGACTGAGTCAAAGGTAGTATTACAGCATTGTCAGCTTCGTCAGCTTGAGCCCCTTTGCAGTTCATTTTCTTTTATCCAAGTCTTCCTGTGTTTCCCATCTGGATTACACTGTCATACTTCAACCTGCTGTCTAAGGTGAAAAGTTTAATATTTTTCCAGTTCAATAAAGGAAAAACTTTAATAAAGATGAAAGGAAGATAAGTATCCAAAAATGCTTCTCTTCACCTGTATTTAATCATAATGACAAAACCTACTTAAATMAATTTTAAATATTAAACAAACAACAAAAAAAGGAAATTAAATTAAGGCACTAATCCTACAGGCACAGTTCTTCACGAGTTTAAACTCATGAATAACTTTACTGTTGTGACTAGTGCCTTTGTAATCAAGGAGATGTTTGTGTGAGTGTTCATTAGCAAGCTTAGGACTCGAATGTATGAGTATAGAAAATACATAGAAGCTCACAGATGTCATTAAATAACATAATATACCAAGAAGGAGAAAATATGAGCAAATGGGACTGTTAACATACAAAAACCGCATCCCAAAATKCTGGCAAGGATTATGACCCCCTGTTTGCTACATTTCTTCGGTAAACAGAGATGATAAAGCATGTGCTAATTTGGAAGCGGTGTACTGGAGCGGATGTCTTTCAACATGTCTCATTTGCCAAAACTATATGCCAATTTGCCAAAACACTTTACCACAGCTGGGCAGCGCAATGTTGCTACATCTCACTTTCTTGGAGTCAAATCAAGAACCCATTGCCCACAGGCAAGAAACGCTACTCTCCCAAGGAGTCCCTTAGGTTTTAATAGGACTCATTGTGTGAATGAATAACCACAGAGGAATGTGAGAGAGAGGCTCAAAATCTGGCCGCTGAACCGCCTCTCAGCAAGCCAAGTGGACAGCCTGGGTAAGTCAGGGCCACTGCTGTCTGTGGCATCATTCCCTACCCTGCGAACCCCCATGCTACGGGCATCTCCAAAAATCTTTATGATATCTTGGCTGACTTTCTATTATCAACTATTCTATTTCTTCTATACAGCATAGGAGTTCTCTGAATTATTATGGGCTATTATTTAAATGCATATTTAAATTCTTGTAGACACGCGATTTTTTAACCCCAATAGACTACAACTGCTCCATTAAATCTGTTTCAGCATTTCATGTCTATTTGGCTGCTGCATATACAGAACAATTTGTGAGCAGTTATGAAATTTATCATTTTTAAAATTAGGTTGTGAGTGTATGTGTGTATGAATGACCAGTTAGAAAAAATATTAGTTATCTGGCATTTTCAAAATAGCCCTCAACACTTCTCTGCCTTTTAAAGACTAATGACCTGCAAAATTTAATTTAAAAATATTTTTTTAAGTTTCATAAGCTAAAAAAGGCATCTAATATCACATCATTCCTATATCTTTCATTTATGTGACATAATAACAGCTGAAACAATTTGCTTCCCTTTTTTTCTTAAGATCAGCTGCATTTGAGCTAAGATCCTATAGTTTCATCCCAGAGAAAACTTCAGCCTTGGACCTACACAATATGCCCAACCTTAATTTTTTGTGCTGGGTTGTCCCATTGCAGCTAGCAGGGCTACTGAAACAGAGAAAGCCACAATACTGCGTTTACAGCCACGCTTAATTTCGCTACCAGGACTACTCTCAGCAGTCAAGTTAAACATATGTATATGTGTTTTTCCAGGACCTGGGTCTAAGTCTTTTTTATGGGACTGGACTCCTAATGGTTTCATCATAAAAATCTGAATCAAGGAGTTATAAATGAAAAATACGACATAAATGTACCCAGAGTGGCACAAATGGCATCATCATAGTAATCACACTAGAGACTTTCAGGGAGCAAAACAATATAAAATAATTCAAATCTTTCTACTGAGGAAAGAAAAAAAAGAGTTAATTGAATAAAGTACTTCAGAGGATTGTAGCCCACTTATGTTTTCATTTAAATACACATTAAGATTTTTCTAAAAAGGCCAAAGACGGTTTTTGTAACGCCACATATGGATGTCGGCAGCGTATGTAAAATGGAGAGAGAACAGTTCATTCTTGTTAGGTTTAGTGCCATATTTTTCTAGGTAAGATCAGCTGTAACAGTGGTATTTCATTGTGATTTTGAACCATTAATTTGCTCAATAAAAAGTGCTGGATTTTTAATAAATGGAAACCTCAGAATACATGCATGTTCATGGTCAAGTGCCAAACATGATTTAAAGAAGGCTATTGTAAGTCTACTTTTATTGTTCTTCATAGACCACCAAGATCAAATAGTGTGTGGCCTACAAAGCGATTAGGCATTTACAAAGGATTCTCTGCTGGAATAGCATGCTCAGAAACAAAAGAAAATCTGATTTGTAAACAGCAACTACTCAAGGCAGGAATCTGTGCTACAATTCTGTGCTCTTTATAGTCTGTAAAAATAGATGAAGATTTATTATATGAAAATGAGAGTGGTTATTGAAATTTTCTTCAGGTCGCATAACAGTGGAAATTGTGTACTTGATCATATTATTTTGTATAGTAATGAATGCCTGGTCCTTGTGCCAGCTGATGACAGTGGGAAAGTTTCATCTCCCTTCCTTGCACTTCCCTCCAAGCTCCAACACCAGGCAAACCAATCTGAAGCCCAAATGCCACTTTCCTCTGGTTGACCTGGGTGGCTATACAGAGGAATGTATGCTGCTCCTCCTAAGCTGAAAAATACATGTGGCTTTAAATTATTTGTTTATATTCCTCTGAATTTAACAGAAAGTAAAAATTTAACAGGCAGAATTATAGCTGGTATAAATCTGTACAGCTTCACTGACTGTTCTGATTTATATCAACTGGGGATTTTGCCCACACTATTGCATTGTCAAGGAAAACATTCCGTGTTTGCTTGATTACCAAAACCAATGTATTTTTCCTTATTTAACAAAAAGYTTTCTTTTCCTTTCCTTTCCTTTCCTTTCCTTTCCTTTCCTTTCCTTTCCTTTCCTTTCCTTTCCTTTCCTTTCCTTTCCTTTCCTTTCCTTTCCTTTCCTTTCC
>JAYKAV010001422.1:311777-537012 GCA_035582835.1 Phoebastria nigripes
CCCTCCCCTCTCCTCTCCTCTCCTCTCCTCTCCTCTCCTCTCCTCTCCGCTTTGTTGAAAATTTCCAGAAACACAAAATGCAACTTGTAAATAATTTTTGGCTTGGCAAGCTCTCCCCTGCACTAACGGTTTACATATTGTTCTGATTAGGCAAGCTAAACATGGTACTAAATATGCAGACGTGTTTCAACTCATGATGACAGCTTGTGTATGATTTACAGCACTGGCTGCTAAAGGCAATTGTTCTGGTTCAATATTCCTATTTATTTATGCCAGCATTTTGCTGTAAACAAAGCCATTTATGTATCAGATGGCTACTGACAAAGAGTTTTTTGAAAGCTCAGTCCCAACGAATGCAGAGACATATATCCACACTTACTTAAAGTATGCTGGTATTCTTTATACTTTTTGGGGTTGAAATCAAGCTTGAGAGAGAGGTTTCTATGGTAATTCAGAGGTTGTTTTTGTCTAATTCTCTTTCCCCATAAACAGAAATTTAATGCCAACCCAACAGACTGGTAATATCCCAAACATGAAAACAATGCAAATGTGATGGCTAAGGAGTCTCCATAGTACAATTCATACAGGGAAAGAAGCCATCTCCAAATATTTCCTTTAAGTCAGAATTAATATTGTCATGAAAATTCTGTTTCCTTAGACTCACAGTGGATCTCAGCTATAATATTATTCTCTTACTACCTATGCAGACCTATACATAAACTGACTAGTAGTTGATATGTCCTGGTGAAGGAGGGTTACAGACAAAGTTCAAAAGCCTTGTAATCTGCTGCAAAATCTGTAACTAGGTGACCAGAAGGCAATATTTTGGTTTGCATAGGCAGAATGGGGAGCTTCCATTAACAATGAATGGCAATGGAAAAATCTACCTTAGTGTGAAAATTTGTGATACTTTCAGCAACTGGGATGAAAATAGACTCTCTCTCTCTCTCTCTAGCTCTCCATGGGTATTGGATCCTGGACCTTTGGTGGTTGCACATGAACTATTACACCTAGTGTTTCCCAGGCAAAGGAGTTACTATACACATAGGCTTTTCCCTTTTCTAGGCTGGCAATTGTAAATCTTAACCCATATTTCAGTAAGAAAGCCACTGATGGATACCTGACYGGATCCTACCAAACCAGTGGCCAGACCAGCAACTCTACCAGTCCGTACACCAGTGAGTAGGCTACCAGTGTGGATCAGAAAGCACCGACCTCTACCAAAGAGCAGCATGCTCAAACTGAAGCCTCTGGAATTAATTYCTCTGCATCAAAATATAAGGGATTTTTTCCCTACCCAATATTATTCTCTTTTGAGCTTTTTAATTTGCAAACTTCCCTCTCCTCTTTTATTTTACAAGATGAAAACCTGTCTCCAGAGCACACACATTCTCTGCAGCATCTTGGGAAGGGTCCTTCCTCCTACTCTATGTAAAATGACCTTCTTGTGGTGCATGGTGGCCTTCCCCTCAGAAGCCGTCCTTGGCTTTCTGACAATTGCGACCTTCCCCAGAAATCTCCACCAAAGCCATTGTGGGGTCTAACACGCAGAGAAACCTCTTCCCAAAAAAGTAACATAGGATAACGATTTGGCTAGCACTGCTGCTAAAGAACATCACCTACAAACCTCTCACACTGACCATGTATTTTTTGTCCTATGTGAATGTGAAAAAAAAAAACAACCAAAAAAAGACCCTGCAAATCACAGGAGTAGGCTAATTGAAAGCTGTAGCTACTACTGACACCAGGTGAGGGGTCTGCAGAACAAGGACACTTCCAGAGATAATACAATCCTTTCTCATTTTCCTAATTTATAGTAATAGCCAAGCCAGAGTCTAGGAAGATGAACTAAAAATATTGGGGTCATGGGTCTATTTAATGCAGCAGTTAGCAGCAATGGATTTACAGGAGAAACGAAGGGGCACATACTCTGGGTCGTGAGCTGAAGAAAATGCTGCTCTCTCTGTATCACCATTACAGCTGTATCCAGCTCCAGCTAAGGACGTGGCAGCCCTTCCCCATCACTTACTAGGCTGGGATGTTTCCCCAAACAGGCRAGGCAAAGGCTCTCAGCCTTAGCTGTCACTTTGCAGTCCCTACTTCAAAGCAGTACTGGGGCTGCTCTGCCCCAGGAGATGGGTAGGAGTTAACAGCTTATTGGACAGACACTTGTACTTAATGCATTTCTTACCCCTGATGCATGCCAAAGGCAGCATAGCCCAGTGGATACACTGTAAATCGGGAAAACTGGGTTCTGCATATGACCACTCTGTCTCTCTGGATTCATTCCCTCTCCCTTCAGTACAAAGGAATAATGAATCTGGTCTTTCTTTCCCCTTCTGTAAGCCCTAGCAGTAATGACAGCCCTCAGGCTACAATGATCTGTGTGGAACTACTTTAAAGGATGGAGAAATTAACTGCATTGAATGTCTACCAGGATTTTGAAACAAAAATGGCCTCCTCATGCAGAAGGAGAGGATGAAGAAGGTTTCTTACCCCCACCTTCTTCCTACATAATGGAAAGACATTTGCAGCCAGTGGGCTCAGAGGACTGTGCAGCCTTCTCAGCCTCCCAGGATTTACACTAGTCAGGGAAGGAGGGACTTCCCTCTCCATGCTGAGTCAAGAAGATGCTCACTGCTTGCAGCAAAGCTCTGAGTTCAGTGATCTCGCTCTCCTACAGGCTACTGGTTTTACCCTCAGCATTGTCCTCTCTGACTTCAAAAACCTACTTCTTTCTTTGCTTGAACAACAGAATTTAAACGCACAAGTTGGCGGCTGCACAATTGCCATTCCCCTCTGCAGAGGTAAAACAACAGTTTCTCATCAGGTGCCAGCAGCTTCATTAAAGTAGGCCAATAGTCTCACAATATGTATCAGCCTACCTTAGCGTAGTCAGGGTGTCTGGCTCTGCGTAAGCCATGTAGTAGGAGTATCATGGTCCAAAGTTTGGTCTATTAAACATTTAAACAACATAATTATACTAAGAATTACGACTGCATGATTTTCTGCTACCTAGCACCTGCATAGCTTTATGTGCTTAGGCAAACCAAGTGCCAAGAGGCAAAATTGGGAAGGTAGCATTCTACACCCACTCTGGAAAGGTGGGAACAGTGAGGGAGATGGAAAGTCAGGCCCTTTAAAATCTTTAGCAGAAAGTTTTTTTGTTACTGAACAAGTAATTTGGAATCATAAAAGGAATACCGAGAACGTCTTTGCTTTTTAAGATACTGAGTGTGATCTCACAGGACTGTAAATAAGCAGTAACTCCTCTGAGCTTTCCAGCTGCACTACAGTGAAAGTAGTGTAAGTGAAATCAGAATCTGGTTATACACTATCATTTTAACAATCCCAATAAGATATTGTGGGGAGTATGTATTCACGTTGTAACTCCACTTCACAGTTTGTTAGTAGGAAATAGACTTCAGCTTGAATTCTTTCAGCACAGCCTGAATGGTGTGGTTATTGCCCCATAATATTCCCTTACAGTGCCTTCTTGCTCAATTCACAGTAATTTTTGCAACAGTATCTTTTTCCATAACTTTCTGGCTTTTTTTCATCTCCTAATTTTGGCCAGGTTGTATCACCCAACTGCTACTAATTCAAACCCCTTTGTTTCCCCCCACTGTTGCACAGTGCCTACCTCTCTGTTTAACAGGGGAATCTCCTCCCTTATTCTGACTTCCTTCAGCATGATACTGGCATTGATTTGCTGCAGTATGTTCTTCTTTACCTCCTACGTGCAACTCCCTGTGCTAAGAAGATGCTCTCCACCTTTCTTCCACCACCGTTCTTGGAAACTGGAAAATTCTTTCTATCCCGTGGATATTTGTATAGCCTCCTAGCTGATATAAATGTGCTTTGCTGTACTTTTTCAAGCATGGTTTGCCTTGTTTATGGGGATGGGATTCTGTTTGCATTTCGTTCAATTTTCTTCACATCCCTTGCTTTTATTAATCAGAAGAATGTAACGATGTAAGTTGGGTGATGCTGTGTTTCCTCTGTGGAGCAAGTATAAGGGAAGCAACATCCTAGAAGAATTTAAAACAGTAAGAACATGGTAAACAAAGAGGTTTGATGTTTTGTTTTGTTTTTTTTTTCATAATAAGGTTACAATAAAAAAGATGACTACCACAGTTAATATCCCATTTTTTATTAAAATAAAAATGCCTGACAAAGTGGAAGTAGTTATACACTAGAACTTTACTGTCAACTCACATGGGAAAATATGCCTTTTTTTTTTTTCCCGAAAGAAATAGAAATGAATGTAAAAGGGTTCATGTTTGCAATTATGGGATCTAAGTATATACCAGATCCTAGGTGTCTTCAGGAGAGTTTGGAGTATCATGCTGTCTGTCTCTCAATAGTAAGGCACTTTTTACCACAGCAAATTGTTTCATCTGGTCAAATTTTCAACCTTTTGGAAGCCAAGGTGAAAGCTCAAACTTCTTTGCTAAAGTATATCCATTGTGTATTAAAATATCCAGGATGATTCATTCAGTCCACCCAACATCTACTCATCAGCAGGAGAACAAGCTAAGGAGGCATTATATCTTTCTCTAGCACACCACTTAAAGTGAGGCATTCCAATCTAAAAGGCAGAACTGTTCCTTTGAGTAAAATAATTAACGAGCGCAGGAGCGGGAAAGCTGTAACGAGAGAGACCTCTAGTGGCGCGAGCGCCGCGCCCTGGCCGGCGGGGGCCTCATTGTCCTCGCCCCGCGCCGCCCCGCGCCCCGCGCCGCGCCCCGCGCCGCGCCCCGCGCCCCGCCCCGCCCCGCGCTCGCCCCTGGGCGGAGGGCGGGCGGCGGGGCAGGGGCCGCGAGGAAGGGGCTGCGCTTCTCTTCGGGGATGTGCCCGCCGGCACCTCGCTCCTGCCAGGGGACGGTTCGGCTAAATGGGCAAAACCGCCTGTCGCTCCGTTTCGGGCTTTAATTTACCGTGTTATGCAGCAGCGCGCTGGGGGACGCGATATTAAAAATTAAAATCTTGCTATAACTCCCAGGTGACTTTTTTTTTTTAAATATAAAATATTTCAAGGTACCGCAAATTGGTTTTGTTTTACTGCGACTGTTTGTTGAGCCCTCTTTTACTTACTTAGGTGAGTAATTTGGAAAAACACAGGGTTCAGTGATGCAATTTATGTTCTTACTCGCTAACAAGAGCCTACCCTCCGCTGTCACACCTTAATAATTCGGCATATTAATGTCCTCTTACTTTACTTGTTTATGGGAAGGATCTTGTTTATTTTTTTTATTTCTATTTCATCTTAGCAGCCCAAATGGCAACTATGTGTCTCAAGTCATTTGCAGCTACAATCACTATTCAAAGCCTCATCCACAAAGTCTTCTTTCTTCCTGGATGTGATGTTACTGCAAGTGGTCCTGTTGGTATCACGGCTGTTAGCACAGTCGTGTCCATGGGACAGCTCAACCACCGTGCCCAGTGCAAAGAGTTTGCACAATTAGGCCCAAAGTGTGTGAAATCTAGCAAAATAATAATAATAATCAGGGCTATTTTTTATTTTAATAAGCAGATTCAAAATATGCAGGGGCAGAGAGAGGGGAGACATGCAGTGTGTATTAAGTGCAGGTTATCAAAAAGAAACTGTCTCTGGATTATGTACAGTTTCACTTGACTGAAGCTTCATGGAAGATTAAGCTTCTTTTGTTCTCTGCGCTGTTTCACATAGATCAGTTGATGATGTGCAGAATAATTTTAAGCACATATTAAACAGTGGTTAATCTAAGATAAGGAGATGAGCAAATATGAATAGTGAATAGTGTTTTTAGTGTTAATGCTAATTAGAGATGGAGCAAGCAGTTCATCAGAAATTTAAACTCTTTGTGCAGGATTCTCAAAAAATGTATGTATAAAGAGAAGGCCTGTTTACTATTGCAATGTTTACCAGCCAGTCCCCTGTGTGGTACACATAATTTATAAAGGAATCAATCACTCCTCTCTGATTTATGGAGAATAATAGCACTGGGGTGACTGACTTCTGGAACTGCTGCAGACATGGAAAATAAAATAGGCAGAAAGTGTTAAAATCCAGGACACTGTGTCAAAGAGTTGTGAGTATTAAGCTAGTTGGGTAGCATTTTTAACAGGAGAGGGAGGTGGAGTTGTGGGGTTCTGCAGCATATAAAAATAACACATTGTGTTCTCCTTAAATTATGGCATTTCCAAAATATTACACTTCAGACTTTTGCTGGCCCCACAGGAGACCTTTTCAGTGCCTTTTCTCTTGTAAAGATTTAATTGAGCTCTTTTGAGGCTAGGAGAGATCTAATACTTTGCAGATCTATTTTTATTTTCAGCTTTTGCCTTAATCCCCCTCATACACCTTTAATTTCTTCATTTGAATTAATTAAGCTCTCCTCAGATATATGAAGATGATGAGATTTCTCGACCCCATTCATCACACAGGTTATTCACAGTTCTTTCAGGAATTTTACCAACAGTTCTCAGCAATTTGCTGAGGAAACCTGTTTGTTACTTCTGTGTAAGTATTTCAGCAAGCCCATGAATCGGACAACCGGCACCTTGGAATTTGCGGTGAGAGCATTTACCTTTTTCAATAGACTCTAATAGCATAAAATTTGTTCCTAAAGCTTGGTTTTCTAGGTGACAATAGGACATCACTGGGGAAAGGAGTAAGTACATGGCAGTTTAAGTAAGCAATGACCTTACTAAAAAAGGGAGAAAAAGCTTGATTCTTTCCTTCTGAATTTATCTTTTTTTTATTTTTTACTTTTTTTTACTTCTTGTTTTCGTTTTCTTTTTCTTTTTGGAAGACAAAAGGCAAGTTAACAGTACAGGTTATATGCTGTATTATCTCCTGTCAGCCACCTGCCTTTGTGCTCCGATCACATTTACTCTTAAATGGTGCATCCTCATTTTTCCTTCCTTCAGACATTTATTCCATGAAAACAAGCCTTACCAATCAATTCCTTGAACATATTGCTGATGGCAGAAGAACTATGGGGTCTACTTTAGTGAATAACTTCATCATCTTTGCCTCTTCATCTCTGATCAGATAGGCGTCTGGGCTACTTTTCACCTGTAGGTGGACTCCTCTCTAAACGTAGACTATTGCCGGAGGTGGTCTGCTGCAGAAATGTATTTGGCACTGCGGTCTCTGTGCATAAAATATGTGCTGATCTTTTAAATACGAAAAGATTCATGGCTAGTCCTGCAA
This sequence comes from Phoebastria nigripes, assembly GCA_035582835.1. NCBI lineage: Eukaryota > Metazoa > Chordata > Aves > Procellariiformes > Diomedeidae > Phoebastria > Phoebastria nigripes. The sequence continues at coordinate 318,979 of JAYKAV010001422.1, forward strand.
AAAAAGTAAAAAAAAATTGAAGAAGTGTACCGTATTAGGAACGAGTAGGAAGAAAATGGTTAACCAAACGTAATTTACCAATCATTCCTATAAAGAGAGACACATGGTTTCAATTTTCTTATTGAAATTGAATTATTGGTTTAGGACAGGTTGGCAGAGTAAAATCATTTCATATGTAGCCATCCAATACTCCCTCCCTTTCCTTTTAATCTCCTGAATATATCTGGCAAGTTCAGAGGTTGTTTTCTGGAGTCAAGGGATCCCAAATTACAGAATCTTCTCACTGTGATATTTCTTCTCACTTTTTATTTTTCATTTTCTGATAATACAAACAGATAGGGCTTTGTAAACTTAAAATGTCAGCAAAGTCTTTTCCCTACTTCTTGAGTATACTTTTCTTAAATGTCTGTACAGGCAAACAAACTCTGTCCCTGTATCTCTCACAGGAGAGGAATATGTTCAGGAGTATACTTCTTGTTGGGAATTAGGTTAACCATGTACATCATCATTACTTGAATTATCAGAGTAAACACCTAGGAAACATTTTTATCCTTTTTATCACTGTTACAAACCACTAGACACAAATATTCCAGTATAAATTTGAAAGAATATCTCAGTAATCATTGAATTTATGTTAGTCTTACTGGGCACCTAAATTTCTCTTTAAACGTCTGGGTAGCATTTTGTGGCATTCACAAACCACTGCTCATCTGTCCCCCAGGTCTGTACGTGCACCATGCTTGCACCATAGTGGTGAGACATTTCCTTGCAAGATATTGGTAGCTGCTCTGTTTCTGAGGCTATTGCTCTTCGCCTTCCCTACAGCTTCTTCAGAGCTTGACTCAAGTGAACCTGTTTTTCCTCGCACTGGAGTCCACCATTGGAGGGCCCTGTTATGAAACCTGAAGAGTGACAACCAAAGACTGAGTTGTGGTTGCATCTCACATTGCTGTAGCTGCTTTGCAAACAAGGTTATGCCTACACACACAGTTTCTTTTCATGAACATACACAAAACTACCAAAGTCCTGGAGATCCTCAGTCACTCAGAGCATCAGATCCTGTCAAAACCCATCTAACAACCTCCATGTGTTCCCCCTCCTCCACTTAACCCACCAGTGCCAATTTGGCATATATCTTTAGTGCACATCCAAGCTGCACCAGGTACACTCAGACAAGAAGACCGTACACAGCAATTCAAAGAGCAGTGCTCTGCAGATTCTTATGGGATGTCTGAACCCTAATGCCATTTGATCTGAAAGAGGAGCCTGATGGGAGGTCCTTCATTGTCAAAGAAGCTAGGCTGCTCCTACCACTAGACTACTATCTACAGCTGAGGGTTTTTTAATAATCTCTCCTAATTGAAACAATTTCATGTCCTATTAAAAAACCAAAACCAAACCAAACAAAAAAAATGAAAAACCCATAGTCAATTGGGAAGAGATCAATGCCTTATTTAAAGTGCTCATCAGTGGCGTGGATGGAAAAAGTGCTAAGCCTGACATTTGACAAGGTAAAACAAGTATTTCAAAACCAGGTCTCTTACCCTTGGGTGATTGCCTGAGCCACTCTTTTGCTGAGGAGGGCTTAGTGGTTAAATCCTTTTCTGAATTTTCATCTAAATGCCACTAAAGCCTCACACCGAGGAAAAATTAATGGCTGCGAGAAGAACAAAATAAAGTGCATCACTCAGGCACACAGAAAAAGGTGGAAGTTCTGCCCTTTTTATGGCAGGTTCCTCTGGTGTTGGTCAGTTGGTCCCTGGTTCCCTACCTTGAGATGCTTAATTCCCCCTCATTTTGTTACAGTGAGTTGAGCTGGAGGCCCTGCACACCTCGTTGCGAAGCCCTGTGCTGGGTGCCAAGCCCAGAGGTGCCCCAGCCTGCTGGGGAGGGAACAAATGATGTGGGGAGGCAAGCTGAAAGGTCTCAGAGAAAGAGGAGAAAGGACATTCAGTGAGAATGAACAAATAGTGACAGTTGATAAAGACTTCCCAGTTTGGGTCAACATATGCCATAAAAGGAAAAGGTGTGGCAAACTTATTACTGCACAGGGGTGCAGCGAGCACCATGGCTCTATTCCCTTACTTTGTGGACTTATCATGACAAATGCCATCATGGAGCTGGTATCTGAGCTCCAGAATACAAAAATAGACTTTTATTAAAAATAAACAAAGTAGAGCTGGGAGGAAAATAAGGTCATGGCTCCCAAACATTAAATCAAAGTCTGAAGAGCTATTTTTTTTCAAATGGGTTTCTTTATTGACACCATTCCTTAATATCTACATGAATATCTTTTTGTTTATAAACTAGGGAGTGACTGATTAATAACTTTCACTAATTCAATCTGAGAGCAGGAACTTTATATCTTGGCAAACAATCATTGCCATGGAAGAAATGCTGTAGAGGTGAGGTAAAATGTGTGTGAACAATTGGCTGAAATATGTTTTGATAATCCATATAAAACTTGGGAATTACAAATACTTCTGCAGAAATCAGGGCTATGAAATAATTCCCAAATGAACAAAAGCTGGGAACACATTTGTGACCAATTAAGCTATGTGATTGGTTCTAATATATATTATCATTTTCCCAGGCAGCTTTAAAACTATGAAAAGATGAAAAAAATGACCGTTTCGAAATAACATACTTCCTTAGCATGATGGATAACATTTATTATTTATTTCATCAAATACTTCATTAACTCAATGAATGCTTCCAAGTTCCAAAAATAAATTTCCCAGGGTTAAAATCTTTTAGACAAAGGATCTGAGAACAAAAGTGAGAGCAAGTACATTGAAAGTAGGAGAGAAAATCAAAGAAGAGAGTGGTGGTGAATACAAGCCTTAAYGCAGGATGCTCTCCCACAGCAGGTCCTGCTGGTTCTATGAGCCATTGCCATCACCCTAATGCTTTACCTGCCAGGCAGTCCCTGCAGGGATTTCTGAGTGCGAGGGTGCAGATATTCGTTGTCGTGGGCCCCTCTTAATTTTTTTTTAGTATTAGAAAGTATTTTTTGCCTTAGCTAGAAGACTGCATTTCTAGGGAACCCTGTCAACATCTGTTATTTCTTTTGATTTCTATAGACTTTTGGAAATATTGAAGAATTCCTAGATCACCTATACAGATATATTTAAAAATTCATTTTTTTTTCTGAATTATAAAGCATCCCCTGGAGTAGCAGAAAACAAAATTATTTGTAAATACAAATTATAGTGCATATTTTCAGTGAAACTTAGAAACCTTCATCATATATACTTTCAAAATCTCGAAGAGGATATTTTCCTTAAATGTGGAAGGAGTATTTCTTATTTTAACCAAATGTATCTTCTGTAGCATTTTCTAAATTTAAATACACTTTGTAATCCATTTGAACTGTGACGAGCATAAGTCTAAGTAGAAGTTGATCTCATAAACAATTCTGTTTGGTTCATAAACACTCCTGTTCATGAAGAGGATGATACAGACAAATAAAATGCTGTATTTGAAGCATGAGCAATTCAAAATCTGCCTTCCAGATTGACCCACAGAAACAAAGTTCTGCTCTGAGACCCTTAGAGAGAAAATGACCACTTGTCATATTACAATTATGAGTATTTTTTATTTTCCAGCCATTACTGAGCATGTTTTAAGATACTCATGAGCTGTTTTGGCAGATACTTATTGATGCATTTTAAGTCTTTTGTTAGCTATAGTCTTTAGTCATTTTAGTATATTGAGAACTAATCTCCAAGTCTGTCAGTCCCATTTTGCATTACAAATCATTTGTAGTTTTATAACTGTCATTTCCAAGGACATCTGGAAAAGATGGATTTATGAAAGGTTATCATGCATTCTAAGGAGGCCGGGAATTAGCATGACTTTGTAAAGCTTCTTGTAAATTGAGCGGCAGCCATCACTGGCAATAAGCTGTTTTCTGCTCTAGTCAAGTATCTTTATTTAAATATTAAGGAAGAGGTATGACCTTTGGCCTCAAAGATCACTATGATACAGCAATAGCACAATCTATTAGCTGTCAATGAAGCATTATGGCCCCAGCTCTCTCAAGACACCTATTTGTGGACAGTGTTATAATAACCCTTCCATTAGGCATCCCCAAGGCAAATAACCTTGGCTTTAACAGAGTCAGTTTAAAATTCCTTGGAGTAACATTAAGAGAATATCTGGTTTGTGTCAGTTTAGGATCAACTACCAGCATTAGTCCCCTTCTGTAAATTGAAAGTAGCTGTGGATTTATTAGAATTATTTTATACATGCCCACAGGTAAATATTAAATACAAAGGATGTGAAAACTCATATTGCTTTCTACTTCCTACATGGAATATATATAGATTAATGAACACCTGACAGGTCTGAGCATTTTAAACCAGGATACATTTTCTACTGTATACATTTCATTTCTTTTGTTGATGGAAGTTACACAGTGCCACTAGAATTAAATTGCACCCAGAAAAAAGAAAAGAAAGAAATAAAATAAAACAGTAGATATGACAAAAAGTAGTCTAGATAACATTCCTATGAGTTGGTATGTTGTCCTAGATAAACAGTTAGGTACAGCTACAATAAGATTAAGAAGCCGAGAAATTTTCGTATGCTGTGTCTTGTTTGTCTCGGCTGCATTTCCTGCTCTTCAGGTACCGGTATATTTAATACTCAAAGTTAATTCCAAGACCAAGTATTTTTAAACTTGTGGGATGTTCAGACCTGTCTTTTCTTCAGGTCTCCTCTATGGTTTAGACAAACTAAATCTGATTATGCTCCCCTAATATCAGCTGAACTGCTTTGAAAACTACAAGAGTTTCCCTACATGTATAAAACCAGCTAAGGTTGTTTTTTGCACCTTCTGCAAGAGAACAGCTCTAAAGCTACCTTCCTTCAGAGGTAACAATCAAGGTCAAACTCCATCTAAATATTTTGAAAAATCAGAGGTATTTGCAAGTATTAAACTACTAAAAATCCTGTTCACGTTTCAAATATTTTGGCCAGTATACTGGTCATAGTGTTTTTTCTGAATCCAGCTTTAATGTGTAATACAAATGGCTTTTGTTGCTGAAACACAGCAAACAATTGAATTGAGTGTTGTGAAATCAGAAGAAGTTTAGCTGTTTCTGCAAGTACAGCTTCTATACAACTTTACTTTCTGTTGATTTTTAGCAGTAGTAGATCATTCCTTAGGCAGGAATAAAAGCATTCGTGTGATGGGAAACTACACGAGCAGTCCCCCAGCGAGGTTCAGTGCCTCCACACCGCCTCCCTGTCCCCAGAAGGGCTTTGATGGAGCCAAGGCACTGATGGATCCCCTCCAGCCACTGCCCCCAGGACCCCTCTGCTCAAGGAAGGTTTACACATTGCAGAGGAAGAAAGCACCTGAATTAAAATAACTCAGTGCTAAATTGGCCAGTTCTCTCTGCTTAGTTTTGAAGAGTCCCCTTTCCACACCCTTGCCACCTGCAGTTCTTGACCTCCTTAGAGGGTTTTATAGGAGGAAGACGAAAAAAGAGAAAAAAAGCTGCGGAGGCAATAGTCTACCATGCTGTGATCCACCTCCTAATGGGTGCATTGGGTTTTATCCCCTTGCCTAATGAAGGCAGAAGAGACAACTTCTACCTGGGTCATGACTGGAAATATTCAAAACTGCGTTGCAGATTCACGCTACAGCCAAGAGTATTTGGCTCCTGTAAAAATGCCATCACTACCCTGGACAACATGGGCTTCAGGACCAATCTTTTCAGCCAGGGAACTCTGCTCTCCCCCAGCAGGTCCTGCCATGGCAGCCAGCCCCTGACAAGAGAAAGAAGCTCCTGAGTCAGACTGGACAGTGGCAAAATTTTGCAGCAGCTATTTTGGCCCTGATGTTCTCAGAGTTAGAAGCTGTGGGTCCAAAAAGCAGAGCACAGTGAAAGATGGCCTCACCTTTCTTGTGACCCTGATAAGCTTATTTCAAACCAGTGCTAGGAAACTCCACATAGTTTCAAAGCAAACAATTAAGTTGAGGATTAGAGTGGTTGTTTTCAAGTGTTCAGTTCTCACATATGGCACACTGTGAAGGCAATATTCGCTGTCAATAAAGGGCACTTGACTTTTGGTTCATTCTCCCTTTAGCACTCCTCTTACAGTGATATTGGATACAAAGCCATTTTCTTTCATAGGGTAATACGTGGCAGAATCTAGGATGTAATTTAAGGGGCTCTATTGATATCATAAATTACAAGAAGTCTGCTGAAGCAGTTTATGAATGGCAGTAAAAACCTGAAACTGAATTACATCATTAGAATCATGCACCACATACATGTATTATTATTTATAATACAGACCTAAGTATCCCTATATTTTATAGATGAGGAGGATACCATAGGACCTTGTGCTAAATAGGAATAGGACTTCCACAGCCTCTTGCTAGCAGCTGCGCTCCAATAACGGAATAGAAAAGCGATGTTTATGAAGTTACTTCATAAAGGAAGAAAGGAACCCAGGTCTCTAAGCCTGGGAAAGTGCAATATCACTGCAATCCTTGCTAAAAGATCAGTTCCTTGTCCCACTCTCTGAGTAACATCTTTGCTCCACATACCAGAATTGAACTTGAGGAAGACACTGAGGATCTTAATTATTTCGGTACACAGAATCTGTGTCCATATTTCAGAGTACATATATAAATCTGATTTGGGCAATAGCTGTCAATCAGATCACTGTCTCTGTGCTTTTAAATTCTCTGGTTGGTACCATGGTCTAGCACAAGCACTTTAAAAATACAGTTACGCAAAGACAGAAAGAATAATAAGAAAGCTGTAGTCTCACAGAAACAGTCTGTGAATGGTCCCAAATCACTTGCTCTCAGTTTGCTTAAGAATTTAGTTCCCCAAAACAAAGTAATGCATGGCCTATATTGAGACTCCATGCATCTGCTTCAGAAAATGGGCTTTGAAGGGGAAAGACCAAATAGGCACATTTTTGCAAATATTTTCATGTGAAATGTACTTACTTCTCTGCCTTGCAATACTGGCAAAATAGGACATGAGGCTGATAGCTGCAGTAATAAGCATATTTTTATTGGCCTATCAAAAAGATAATTTTGTAAGCTCAAGCATAAAACCTCTTATTTAGAAGAAAGTCCCGAGTAAAGCCAAGAGGCCCTTGATGTAAAGTCTGCTCCCACCAGCAAGGTTATCAAGAGCAAGCCATGTGCACCTCCTGGTAACACTGAAAGTGCTTGGAGCCAACAACCATCCAGTTTGGGATTTCAGGGGCCTAAGGGAACCAAACATCTATTTATTACTGGATCTCAATACACTTAGCATCAAAACTAAGTTAGTTCCTCTGAAATGGCAAGGCTTAAACAGCAAATAAGTTTACTTTATTCCCATGCTTGGTAATATTGAGGATCAAGATATGTAGAAAACCATTTCTGGCCTTTTAAATAATCATATAATTACTTGTCACCAGCACTGGCACTGTTTCACAGCTACCAACCTGTTAAACCACTGACTGATCTGCCAGGTTCAGCTGAGGCTGCAGCTGGTCTCTGACAAGGAGGAGGAGCTGATGCTCCTCACACTTGCACCAGCCTCTGGAGGAGGAAGAGCAGTAAGGACGGGACGGAAGAATATTTGTATTTTATCCTCCAGMATTTGGCACAGTTTGAAAAGGGAGAGAATGATGTGAGAGAGGTGGGTGAGGAGAGGTACTCATAACATACCCCACTGGAAGCTGCAAATACCCTGAAATAAGCTCCTTTCTTTTCCTGCGGGAAGGGACAGGCTCTGCCAGAGCCCAGCCCAGTACTCCCCTGCCTCCTTTTCAGGCTGACATTTGCCCTTGAGCAGAAATCTTCCTTCGGGTGCACCAGATCCCATTTGTGATATTTTGGGATCAAGAATGTACCTTCTTTTATTTTCCATGTTCCTTAACCTCAGTTGTCTCAGGCTTTGCTTTCGCTTGCCCAAAGGATGCTCTACCCACTGCAAAAGAGCAAGTCAAATTTAGTGTAATTTAGAGTGTAAATTCCCAAGTGGAGACAATGCCCCTTGGGTGTTTATTGCAGAAGTTGGTTCTCTGGTCCACGTTTACGGCTGACCATGCTTACTTTACTTCGAAGTAAGCTGAATTACTTTGTGTCAGTTTGTTTTTATAGAAAGCTGGCTGTGTATATTAGCTGTCCTGCAGTAGAAACTGTTTTCCAGTGGAAATGATGGAACGGTATTTCTGCAATGACTTTGGGTATTCACTTTACTTTCCTAATGGGTCTGTAGCAATGCAGGATTTTTTCTTGAGGAGGCATTACTTTTTGAATGGTTCCTCTTTTGCAAATACAGCGACCCTCTAGGAATGTTTATGTTCTGATTCCAGAAAATTAACAGATATAGTACCACTTGAACCAAGGCACTTCACAGAAAACACTGTTTATTGCCTCCTTTCACACAGAGGGAAGTTTCCAACATTAATGTATCTGCTAATCGCAGCAGCACTCTGTGATATAGCTTTCTGGATAACCTAGCACCGAAAAAATTATTTTTTTAATAAGTGAAAATCAACATCTTAAGTCCCACCTAGAGATCAAAGGGAAAAAGAACTTAAGTCTAGGGTCTAGGTGCTGATGCAAGGACTGCTAGGTTTTCCAAGGAAGTAAGATGATCAGGCTAACTGGCCATCCAAATCCTTTGAGATCTACCCTGCTATAGCCTGATATACTGCTGTAAAATAGGAGATTAAAAATAAGAGTAATGAAATTTTCTGAGGAAACTACATGGCAGGTAGGGATGCCAACATACTAAAGTGCATGAATGAAATGAATGTATTAGCCACGATCTTAGCACTAAGTACATATACTTAGGTACAGGGATCTTATTTGGGAGAAAAATGCAGTTTGGAAAGTAACAGAGATGATATATCTCAATGACATTTGAAAAAAAATACTGGATATTTCTTATGATTTGGGGCATTTCCCCTTCTTATACAAAGTGTTGTCTATCAAACTCATAAACGTATGAATCTCTTTGACTATACTATTGTTCAATCTGCCTGTTCATAACTCAGCCTCTTATTCCATTATAATGCTTGAATGATTCACATGCAATGTTTCCAATCCACTTTTCCTATCTTGTGAAACTTTTTAACGAAATGTTAGCATTTGCAGGCACCAGATGTTTTGACATAAGGAGAAGCAATATGTAAATTTTAATCCATGCTAGGAACAATAGCCTGGAGGCACCTTTTTCTTATTACATGAATCATATACTTAACCACAATGTGGTGGATTATATCAAAATCATCACCACCCTGAATATAGAACACTTGTCTTGTGGTTGCCAATTAATGAAACTGATATATATTTAACTTGATGGGTACCAGTGATTTAACCAATAAGCCTTAGCATACTTCACTGCTGCAGCCTCCTTTATAATTAGACTTTTGGTCTGATTATTATCACAACTTCATACATTTTCTTCTAACCTCCCATTGGTTGTCAGTACAAATGATGCTGACATTGAATCTGTTTGTCTGTCAATTGCAAATATCACTACTTTTAATCGAGCAGCGTATCACATGGTGCTTTTCTAATCTCTGAAATAACTTTTGATTTTATTTTCTGATGCTGTTTATTTAATCGTTAAGTGTCTGAGTCTGCAACAGGCTGAGCATTGCCTTTCTTCAAAGTGCACTGAGGGCTCTCTGTCCCTCACAAAGGGGCTGAGTACCTTCTATGATCAAATCCTAAGTGCATAATAAATATGCAAAAAAAGCAAAGCTTCTTTCCATGGCTAATCACTGAACTTTAAATAATATTTATAATAATATTCTGTTTTAATACTGATAGGGTTGTCTTAATGATCTGATGAAATAAAGAGCCTGGAGAACATCTTTATTACAAATAGAATATTTATCTGACGTACACAAAAAATGAGCACTATTTTACATGAAACAATGAACTATTACAAAACTATAGCTGAAATATATATTACTACTCAACAACCTTTGCATCATTTCATGCACAGAAAGCACCAAATATCTTCTAAAGAAAGCAGCACTTTTGATATTAGGAATTCAAAATGCAATCTGAATCCTTACTTAATTCATTAAGAGTATCTTTTAGTGCCAAACGCTACCTAATTATCAGCTTTAAAAAAATGTTTTACATCTTAAAATACAATATTCTGTTTATCCTAGATTGTCTGGGGAACATCTAGTACATTAAAAGGTTTTTGTAGAGCTTCTTAGTGATTTAACTGATATCATCATGCCTGCTAGCAATTTTGCAACATTCTGAAAACACTTTCCATAAATCAAAGCCTTAGCAGCAGGAATAAGCAGATGGCAGGAGACCATATTAAAGAATGTATCAATTATTTTTATTAATGGGAGGCTACTGGATCATGATGTATCATAATGGACTAAATGTTTAGCAGTTGTGAAGTGTTTTGTCTGTTAGGTATCTCAGATGTTCTTAGCGGATGTTATTATATTGTCTTGTGATGGCATTCTTTGAGGGACTGGATAGTGAAGTTTCACAAGGGACATATAAAGAGATGTTTTAATTTCAGTCCTTTAATTGTATTCATATAATAAACATAAAATACCAGCATGTATAAAATGTAATTTTAAAAAGATTGCATGTACAGTGCATAATAAAGTACATTCTGTCTGCATACATTGACTTAGAAAACAAGATACTATACGGTTAACAATGAAAAATAGCAATTATTATAAAAATATTCTACAGTCTCATAATAGTAATGTAAATGCCTTTACTTATCTAAGAGACTTAACATAATTTTAAATTACAATAATTTTACATCCTTCATTCATATATACAGCCCTATTAAAGTCAAAAGGTATTATAATAACAATGTTCTTATTAAGATTAAATGACTGAATTATATTTAGTTATTTTACTATATAAAGCAACTGTGTTCCTGTTTGTTAAAACTGTTTGCACTTACTGGAGCTTTTCACACTATCCATGCTATGCGCAACAAAATAATTTAGGTTTCTGTTCTTAGTATAGAAGATACTAAGATATAGTATGTATATCCATTTCATGAATTAAACAGGATGTTAATATTTCAACTCCCTTTCCTTTTGTGTAGTTATCAAGTCTGCTCTTTTGTGTATTCTGTAGGAATATGTCCACCAGCTTTGAACAGCTGCTACTGAAAACAAGCAAGAACTCCTCATTTAATACATCTTGACAAAAATAGCTAGTTCCCCTCACCCCCTGCCCTGCTTGAGGTCAAACTCTGTAAGTCTTTAAATTCTTTTCTAGGCCCAGAGCCACAGACATATTATGCATCACTTTCATGAGATTTCATTAAACAGATCTCTGTAGGAAATAGCTAAAAAGTGTATTATTTCACTTGCACCACGGTTTAGTCCAATAAAACTCACATGGACAGCAAAGAAATTCTGCCTGAGGAATGACATCAGGATTTGTCCCTGTAGACATGAAATCCCTTTCCTCTGTGCCAGCCAGTAGGACCATGCTCTGCTCTGCTCTAACAGTCCTCTCAGCTTCACAGCAGCCTCACCAGACCTGGGGTGGGAGAGGGAGCGCTTACTCCAGAACGTCTGGGTTATGGTTACCAGCACACACATCTCCTAAACGCCTTCAGTACCACCAATTTATCCCCAGAATGTCCTAGATTACTGTTTCTTGCACCCTGTATCACCACTTCATTTCAAGGACGATGCTATAATACCGGTTATAGTTATTAGCTAAAATACTAATTATGATGACTTCCTACTAGAAAAAACGTAATGGTAGTAAAACAACATTGCCATAATACACACCTAGAGGTATGGATACATTTAGTGTTTTGGGCAAGGGGGATGGGGATTTTGTGTGAATGAAGAGAGCTTGAATATGTTTAATGATAGATGCAATACAAAAAAGCATTCACTATCTTCTGTTAAGTTTCTAACATAGGAAGAGAAAAAAAATCTGGTGCTTCAGACTGAACCAATTGTCAGAAGAATGAAAATCAACTTTAAAAAATTTAATGGATGCACTATAATGTTTTTTTAAAACAGTGCTTATAAAAGTGATGGAATTCAGGATGCTATTTAAAGTCAATATAGTTCAGAAGTATGGTCTAACTCCCATGTAAAAGTTCAATGGGAAAATCATGTAATACATTCATATTTAATTTCTTTTTCTCCATTATGAGCAATCCACACTGGTGTATTTAAAACTAATGTAGTAGAAACTGCAGTACAAGGACAAATGGCATTTGATATCAAGCAAGTATCCCCTCCTTTCATCAGCTGAAATGGACAATACGCATCCTACACTAGACATAATGTGGGCATAAATGTTACTTTTAATTCATCATATTTTGTATTCAAATGTCAATATTAGCTAGTCTTTGGCAAAACTATGACAAAGTGGTTCCTCTTCTAATGAGCTTAATTTATAGAAGCACTCCAGTTAAAATGCTGATCAGTTCTATGTTCAATTAATTACCTTTGGCTAATACTCATTTGTTTTTCCATTCCTTTCTTCCATGCTAAAAAAAAAAAAGAAAATGACCAGAAGACTGTTTGTTGTTGTTATTTTTAACCATGCAGTGGAAGCATATCTTAGCCTCTTCCAAGAGTCAGGTTGTGCTGGGCTCTGCGGGACCCCACACATATGCAACAAGAAGATCAGTTCTGCTCTGTTCACCTTACATCCAAGTAGTTTGCATAGGCTCATAGAAATCCTTGAGTTTCCTAAAAACATACATATTCTTGTGAAATTGGATACTCCATCATCTTTCATAGCCATCTGGACGTAATTTATTATCCCACTGCTAACTTTCCAGTTAAGAAACTGTCATGACACTATCTGGGTTGGTCAGGAATGGGCTACGGCTCTGGAGGAACACAAACCTTACAAGGACTGCAGGGAGGACCTAGGTACCAATAACAGAAGAGGCAATAGGAAGAAACAATTGCTCTGTTCTTGGATAGTATGTTTAAATACATTTAAAATGTTAACGCAAACAACAATCCATTTTAATCTCTTCTTACTATTTCCAATCCTGTGACACTTCTGGAGCGTGATGCAGGCTCAATGGCAGCAAAATTAATACACACTTTTGAAACATATTTTGAATTGTTAGAGAATTCCCTAATGTGATCTTTTGGCTCTGGTTGAGGAAGAGCTATGAAGAATCTGTGCCAGCTTATTTTCCCATGTATTAATATTACAATTAGAATGATTGCACTTAATGTCCTCCAGGAACATACATCACTCTCCAGAATTTCACTATGTATAGAAGTGATATGCCTTCTACCTGCCCTCTAACTGCCAAGCCTTTACTGAGTCATCAAAACATGTTTTCTGAACACCCCCTCCTAGCAAGCTAGTTATGAGAAGCAGTGCATCACATCAACACTTCTGAATATCCTCTTCGGTTTGAAAAGTCTTCCTTTTCAGCTTTTCTGTAGTGAATCCAAAGCCAAATTTGAAATTAAATTCTCTTTGTTGCAGGTGTATGCAATGGAAATCTTGTCATTTCCCTCTGTTTCCAAATGGATCAAAGACATGCGAATGGATAAAGCAGAGTCCCTTTGGAAAACCTTATTGTGCTGCCAAAGGACACTGAAAGCATTGTCCAGAAGCATACTGTCGTGTCTCTGAATTCTGATCTCTTCCACACAAAAAAGGACACAGTTTGAATATTCTTGGAATAAGCAGCTGACATAGCACTGTTACGGGTAGTGCTTGTTTTAAATTGTGCTAATTGTAACACAGAGTATCTTTGTTGAGTCTTATACATCCATACAGTCTTTCTGCTGAAATGTCATATCTTTTTCTGTCTGAGTTTGTTTGAGTCTCTGTCATTATGTTAGTTTCCATTTTTCTTCTGTATCATTAAAACATATATTAAAAGTCTGTTCTTTTTCTACAAATGAAATTTAAAAAAAATGGAATTCCATGAAAAGCTGAATGGATCTTCTCCTTTTTAAGAGAAGCCTATGCAGTTTAAATTTCATGCTCACTTCACTTGTGTGAAAGCATTACCGTCTGTTTTTTCAGATTTTAAAACCTGTAACATCTCTATAGTTCCCAGCTTAAATAGTTCCCTGTTGCTTCACGTTTTGTAGAATTTTTAGCTATATAAAAAAGAGAAATTAAAAAATGACTAAAACTCATGTTTATAGCAGAGAATAGTGACCGCAGATTGAAGAGAGAGTTTGAATACACTTTCGTAACGTGGGTATTCCTTTCGTGGTAACCATTTTCACAGTGCTGTAAAAAGTCATGAAACGATAGTAAAAACATCCCAGTGAAGAAAGATTTGTGCAAATGTCAGCTGTGAACAGAGGGTGTGAATTTGGGGCAAAGTGATATGAGTTCATGTCCATCTCATTTTCCTGTGAAGTAAGGGCTGATTTAAACCCTTGTCATGTAGTAACTTATCTTCACAGTGGCTATCCTTATTCGTATTTAAAATAAGCACAAACACCACGCTTACGTTCAACTCAGTCTTTTAGCAAATGGTTTAGAGAAGTACGAGGCCCTTTCTGCTTTTATAAATCATCTCCATCATCTGTGCTAAAGCTGCTTCTCCTGCTGCTCTCTTTCGATGCGGCTGGGGACGTCGAGGACAAGAGTGGGTCTGTTCCAAACGGCGACACCGTGTCATCCAATAAAATTTCCCCTAGACGTTGCTCTTCTTTTAAAGCTGCGCTGAAGGACAAATCCGTGAAGTGTGAAAGTGGATCAGAAAAGGCTGTAGATCCATCGCAAACGTCAGAATTTGGTCCATGTGCCAGAGGCATTTGTTGAGAGTAGTCTACAGAGTTCTCCTCTGGATAAGACTGTTGCTCGATGACCTGTGCAGCTAAATCGACAGCGCTGAGTGAAGACATGACTGGAAGGCCATGGGCACGTGCCTGGATCTCTAGTTCCTAACATTTCAAACAAAAACAATTAGATAATGACTTTAAAAGACAAAACAGTGTCTTCAGAACTCTTGCAATAAGTATACAGATCATACATGCAAATTAATTATACCTTTTGTCCAGTTGTGAGACTACATTTTAAAATATGAAATTGTTAATCTATGAAAATTTACCACTCGAGTGTTTTTCATTTCCCCTCCTGTTGTTAAGCAACTGTCCTATGGGAACATGAGGTAGGACAACCTCTCTAAAACCACTGTGTACCAAACCCAGTAAAGGTGACAGAAAAACATTGCAACTTTCTAGTTCGTTATCCACTGCTATTCCGAGAAACAGAAGATACTTTACTTGATGCTTATGATATACAGATATATGTGTAAATCACCATATATAAGATGATTGATTTTATGTCTGCCTGTCTTCAGTCTGTCTATCTCATCTTCATATGTGTCTATATTCAAATCTTGCATTTCAAGCCATGCAGGGCCATGTTCTGCTGCTTCCTGTCACAAGCAGGTATAACATGGCACAATATACCCAAGGAATTGTAATGTGTGAAATGGTTACAAAGGGAAAATGAAAATATTGAAGGGAATTTTGTGTCCAGTATTGATTTTCGGCTGCAGGGATATACTTGTTTTCTTCCTTTTTTGTCTTTCTCTGGCTTTAATACATACATAAGGAAACTGTTTGTACAAATACTTTATTAACTTTCCATGTATTCCTTTACATAAGGTCTAATTATCAAAGGAATTTCCTAGAAATCTAAAAAATACTCCCTCCCCAATATACACAGCAATAAATAGGGAAAGCCAATTCATTTTTAACAAATGCTATTTGGGGAAAAATTATATAGATTAATAAAATTTGATGAGGGATAAGTACTGAGAAAGCTTTGTAGTTCATGGAGACGCTCTTATACAAACCTGAATTCGGAGCAGAAGTCTCCTGTTAGCATGCTCTAATTTCTTCTGCCTGTGTTCTAATTCTCTGGCTCTCTGTTGTTCTTTTTGTAGCCACTTGATGTACTCCACTGATGCTTTTAAAATAGTTCCTTTGTTCCAGCGCATATCACTGCAGAATGTAGAGATAACCTTTTCACAATTGTGCATGTCAGCAGAATTCATAAGAACTTACAAAATCTTTTACATTAATATGAAATAATGATTTACATGACTATTATTCACTCTTAGATATTATTGCTTCTGAATGGAAATTTTAATAGAATAGTTAAGAAGCCCTTATATAGTAAAATTAATCCCAGAATGAAAATAAGTGTCAAAAGAAAGTAATAAAGTGACTTTTTGTGGGAGAGCTAAATGCAATATCATGATTCTACCATTACAGTTTTTATATTTTTAGTGAAAATTGCTTTTATTATTAACTCTAAGATTAAAATCTATGTGCAGTATTTCTGCATTAATGAACTAGGAAATATACATTACTGAGGACTTAAGCCTAAATTTTTAAAGATCGTTTTGAATATACTACTCCTTTTACCTGACTTACTAATGAGGTTGCTTTTATGCTTGTTGAGAAAAAAATGGTCTGTGCTGAATGCCACTCCTCATTGATGATAGACCAGACAAATCACACTTTGGTAACCATAATAGCTATGGAATGACAAAAATTCCATTCAAAAGTCTTGAGACAATATAAACCAAGTTAAAATCCACAGCTACATGCAGACCCCAACTCAAAATAAAAGCCTTGCAAAAAAATAAGATTAAACCTGTCCATCATTCAGGAAATCATGGTTTAACTTCTAGCTTACGAGCAGTCTTACGAACAACAGTACACTTGTTCAAATGCATCTGTTCAAGGACTTCCATGTACCCCTTTATCAACTTTCCATGTATTCCTTCATGTAAGGTCTTGGAGGCCTTGGAACAAAAATGAAATTTGTTGAAAATGTTTAATTTCTAATAAAGTTCAGTATTTTATGATACAGGATGGGCCTGCTGCATTAAATATACAGACAGAAGGGTTTATCCAAACTGTCCACTTCACTGCAAGATGGCTTAGACCGAGCAAAAGATTGGCGGAGGTTCTGGTCCTATAAAGCAACCTTAAATAGCAAAAAGCTATTTAAACCAGTAAGAATCTGAGGTTGGGAGTGACAAGTAACCACCTTAGTGCACTTTTTTTTAGTACCTATTCCAAATACATATACTTATACACAGGCATTTATAGAGTCAAAAAGAAATATAAATTATACTCCAGTCAATCATCATTTTCCATTATTCCTTGGTTGCTTTAGTTAATGAGACTTGCTCCTACACACATGCTCACCTATGGTGAGTAAAACTGATCTGGAGTGGGTTTACTGCAGAAGTGTCTATGCTTTACATTCAGCCTCTCAGAGTAAGTGCCTAAGGAACCTTGCACCCTTACCCCAAGGCTAAGCACCCTTAGACACTTCCACTAAGGCCGTTGTCTTTCTACTGAATGTATAGGGCAAAAGCCAGGCAGGTACAGGATTTGGGGACCCAGACCACCTGGCCTTTCCTGATGCATTGTACTAGGGATAAAACCTTATGGAGCTGATAGCTTTAAAGATGCTCAGAAGAATATGCAAAATTATTTGTGATAAAGCATTACAGTGTTTAACCATATCCTAGAATTTAGATCATTTACTAGAGATTTGGGAGAACCAGCTTTTTGATCGGAGAGGGCTCGAATTCACATCTCTCTCCTCTCTGGGCAGCACACAAACCATGGGGTTCCAGCACACTGGGACCTCCCCTCATCTCAGTGATGTGAGCCAGGAATGCACAGCTTTTGGGATTACAGGGTGAGGAGGTCAGAGAGAAAATAATTATTGTCTCAGACCCTGCTGTCTACAAAGCCAAAACATCAGAGACTGCTCGCTGAAGTGGGTATGTATTCTCATTTAGACCATCCCTGGTCAAAAAAACTGAAGCAGAGGTGCGAGTGGGAGCCAAGAGCAGAACCTGTCTCCCTCATGACAGCTGAATCATCTCTTGGCAGTCCTTCTGCCTCCTCCTTCCTCTCCCTGTACTTCTTGCCCAGGTGGGAGGACAGAACACTTTCCTGCCAGCATCCCACAGACTCCCTCCTAGGAGAGGGCTTTCTCCTCGCATGTGGGATACCTATGTTCAAACTGCAAAGGTTAAGGAAGTTTTTAGTACACATGATGCTTATTTTCTGGACAAATCTTTGACTGCCAACACCACATTATAATCTTGTTTTCTCCAGACCTCTTTGGAAAGTTAAATAAAATACTGAGAGGTCCCTATTTACTCCTGAATTGCAGTGGAGTTTGAAAGGCAGCAAGGTGCCTGTCTGTCTATACCAGAGAACTCCTGAATAAATAGGAGCAGCTAAAGTTAGGGGGACAACAACATTTCAAACTGGGAATCTCCACTGCCATCTCAGATATGAGCTATATGTGCTATATATAGCTCAGAATTACAGTAGGTTTTTGTTTAATTTCAAGTGAAAACGACGGATTTAGGACATTTTCATGGCAACTTTGAAAAGCGCTACAGTAATAAGAAAACCTATAGCATAAACTCTGGAGAAACACAATCTGCCTAGGCAAGGGGGGGTCAGCTCCTCCTAGCRTGTAATTAAGACAAAACTAAGCCAGTTTTGGACTGATGGTCTGAACATAAAAATGTAGCACTATGAAATTAGAAATTAATCCATAGCTGGCAAAATGGAAATAATTAAGACATGTAACAGCAGGAGAAAAATATGCATATATCACATATTTGGCAAACATTTCATAGTGATTTCACAAACAATTTCATGTCAGTTATAAAATGTTATGAATTCAAAATCAAATTCAGACAAAAATATTTTTGGTTAATTTTTCTGATTGACATATGAATAAGCCTTATATTAATGACTGTATTTGGAATCTTTTTGTGATGAAATTCATTCATGTTACACATAATTGACAACCTTTGTGATATTGCTTACTTTTAGTTCGTGTTGCTTTGATAGTTTGAATTTTTACATATATGGTAATGATTTTTTTTCTCATAGGTTGAAATAAATCTTCACTGGAGGGCTAATTCCTGGATTCAAACTGCCAGAGAGATGGATCTGGTCAGCTTCTGCATGAGATACATATGGATAGATATTTCTTGTGGTAATATTTACAAATTTGAGAGTCAGAACTATCATGGAGATCTAGGAAGAAAATGCTGTGGTTACTATTATAATTTAAAAGACACTGTTATTTTTTGTGTGTGTGCCTGTGTCTGTGTGTGTATCCCACGTATCTTCTACATCTCTACCCATATATACATATACTGGTTGGTGTCTTATTAAATGAGGAATATTGAAGTTAAATCTTCCAATGTCTGAAGGCCACACAGCAAAGGATCAGCTGGTGACCTTAGACGTCAACATGTCTTTCACTCCATGTCTCTCTGTTTATACCAGGAACAAAAGAAAATACTGAAGATGTCTGTGCTGGTTCTGCATCGCAGATTCCATCCATTTTAGCCCAGAGCACCATACAGCAGCAGTCACAGGACAGTGCCATGGAGAAACAGAGGCTCTATGCAGATGTGCAGGGTTGGAAGAGTAGCAATATAACTAGTGAGGATGAAAGCAAACGGGGGGAACAGCATGGGAAAGTGCCTGCATAGCAATAGTCTGCAATGCATCTAGCTCTGCTTAGCAGGCAGGCAAGCAGATTCGTCTATGATGGGAAGAATAAAACACCTCAGATTGAATCCAAGCACTGCAAGTGCATAAGAAGAATTCAGAAGTTCTCTGATCAGTTATTGGTGTTCTGTTATTTCTCTGAAAATGCTGAATTCTAAATTGGGTGCAAATAGAGTTATCCGAAAAATAATAAAAGTGGCACTAGGAAATTGTGGTTTTTGCTTTTTAGAGATTTATATATTGTGCTTGCTCAATATATAATAGAGATAAAATTTGAAATGACAAGGCCTACAGACCCATTTGAGAACCTTTAAAAACTGAGCAGCCACTGGCAGTTGTTAGTCATTTTATTGGAAACCGCTTTATAAAACCAGACAAAACAGTTGCATTCATAACAGTTTTGAACCTATGAAGTTCGATATAGATCAACTAGTCTTTGGAGATGGCAGGAATTCTTTTTTTCATTTTACTCTTCCACTGTCTATTAATTCCTTTCTTTTTTTTTTCCTTATTCTTCATTTTTATTGTATGTATGTAAGGCTCCATCCTATAAATACTGAAACACATGGGAAACTCTACATGTGAAACAAGTCAGTTGAGAGCAGTAAGAAGTTTTGCAGGTCTGGGCATCAGCAATGACCTCTGCAAAGGAGGATTGTGTCTTTGTCTCTGTGTGTGCGTGTCGTACAATAATTTGAAATTTTTAGCAAGCTACACATGTGTTATCTGGTTTAATTAACAGAGGTATACCACACTTAACATGATTTGCATGGAAAAGTAGCAAAGAGGTAAAAACCACACTGTGTTTTATTAGTCTCTGAACCCTAGCTCCTCCTAACTGAGAGCTGAATCTCTCTACAAATCTCAAATGCCCAGACCAAAACATGTAACTCTCACCTAGGAGAGTTTCTCATTTAGGAGAAAAGAAACATAGCCATGAGACTGATCTTCAGCTCATTTCCATTAAGGTAACTTTGTTGAAGTCAAAGGAGCTTCACTGGTTTGCACAAGTTGAACTCCTCTAGGAAGGACGAGAGCATCTGATCATCTAAGATTAAAATTAATTAACGAAAATGGAGTTTGGGAGAGGGCAATAGTCACAGAGTTTGCCAGCCACAGAGCAGTTACTACAAATACATTTGTGAAGTTGAAACTATGTTTTCAGACCACCTCTTTCCCTATTTCTGAGAAATTATCTTTAAACTATGCTTGCTCAAAGAAACACTTTGAAGGACTTTGTACTTGTTTTGATGACCCGCACAATTACAAAGTGTATTCTTCTGAAAGGGGCAGCAAGTTTCCATTTTATAATAGCATAAGTGTACACAAGCTTTTCCTTTACAAGAAACGTGGCCATGCTGGCTGTTAGCGAGTCTTTCCACAGGCAACAGACAGAAGGTCAGGCACAGGCAGATGCAGAGAGCAGAGAGACAGTGAGGGCAACCCACTGCTGCCCAAATCCTCAGTGGTTCTCTTAACAACACGGTTCTGTAAAACAACTAGAATTCTTAAAGGAAAGGGTTTTTTTCTAAGTATTTCTGGCAATTTTTGTCCAGCTACCATAAAACAGTCCTTGTGCAGGCATTTCCAGACTCTATTACAACGTAAAGTCCTGTTAACCACCTAAAACTGGGTTCTGAAAGGCTGAACACAAATGAACCATGAATGGAAAGGTAGGTGTATTTAAAGGAGCAGGTTATGAGTTTTTCAGCAAAATATGACTGGGTATTTTGGGCCTTTTTTTATTCTATTTTTGAATTATTCTTTATAACTGTTTTGCATTTCTGAATCATCTACCACTTGGCTATCTAAACATTGAAAATTAAACAAGAGTCAAAGTTCTTTGCAACTTATGCTTATCTCTATTTTCTAATGCTGATGAAGTGAACTTAAAACACCCATTCATTTAAGTAACGTAATCCATACTTTTCATCATTAAATTAAAAAAAAAAAAAAAACCAAAAAACCAACTGAAAAGAATAGGGGTTTAAGCCAGTCAAAAGAAAGTCTCTGCGGAAGCTCTGCAGGAGCCAAACAAGTTCACCATATAACTAACAAAACAAAAGTGAAATAAAAACCCCACACACGACTTCTGAGAAATATAAATCATAAAAGCTTTCCAAATAGCATCAAAAATGTCCTTTTCTGCTCCTGAGTCTGAATGTAATCTTCTTGAAGCAAGCCATCTGGGACAGGCATGCTAACCACAATGGCTTAGTTATAGTAGTATTTGCTCTTCAATGCAAAGGCTGATTTGCTTCACTGTCATTAGTCCAAGCATCAGTAAGGTTTCTCCTTTTACAGCTAGGTTCCCACTATAAGAAGAATCTTCTAAAATCAATATATGAGGTGAAAATGCTATGTGTGATAAAATATTACAGATAAAGTATTGTAAGAGATGATACATCTCTCTCTTTCAAAGAAGAAGAGGGCAGATTGGGGGCACAGTAAGGTGTTATGAAGGAAAAAGCAAGAACTGGAAGAGAGGGTAAGGACACTGAGTTATGATTTGGCAACACAGGACCATACTAGAAAGAACTAATAATTTTGATCTGCTCAGCCAACAGAACAACATGGTCAAATTAATGTATTTCCACCTACAAATATAAAAAAAATGTGTTTACACTTCTCTGGATTAATTTAACCAAGCTATAGCAAAGTTATGTTATAACCTAGTTTTTCAGAAGCATCCTGCACCTTTTGATGCCTCTTTTTTCTTAACACCAACTTGAAAGCTTTTAAATAGGACTATTTTCAAAAGGAGTACTGATTACCAGCCTTTTGAAGACAGCAGTCCTCAGAACGTGAGACACTTAAGTTCACCTCGTGCTTTTGTAAACATAAGCCACTTTGGGGCTGTCACACTGTTGAACTCAGTCATGGGTTTGCAGACTAAAACGAGAAAAGGCAATGTCTTCAGGATCTATACCTGAAACTTTTTCAACAGGCAACAACACCAAAATCTGTGGGTAAAATCCATCGTCCACTTACTGGAGCAAAATTACAGGTCCAGAACATTCATTTTAAGAAGGGCTTAAGTGATTGCTCTAGGTATTACTGTTTTGAGTAAGTTCATAAACTAAACCTGAATCCAGACCAAAACATGTAACTGAAACACCTCTGTAGGCAATCAAAAATCGCAGCTAGAATTTGTACCTCATGCCCATTTCTAATTGCAGTATAACTTGCTTCCATTATTGCTTTATAGCTGCAAACCAACAGTGCCATCCACTGTTTTTCTGAGAAATCTTTCAATTATTTGCCCAAATGCTCTTGAATACTGAAAGATGCACCAGCAAAATTAAAACTCTTCTACCAGTCTGCGTTTGCAATTGATCACATGTGGCCAAAACTTTATTTAGGTACTCAAAGCACTTCTTATTTTAACTCAGCTGTAATACCTAAATCTATATGAATAACAACATGCCCATTTATCTAATCTTGGGTGGATGCTGTAGAAGGAGCCGAGTTCGTGAATTCTCTAAAATGGATGCAGTATGTTAACTTTCTCTCTGGTGATTTCACCCCAAGTGGCTTGTTATGCCAACCTTGTACTTATGTAAGTCTCACACAGCTTTATATTCTTATAGAAATCCTTAATATAATCAAAAGTTTCTTAGTCCTAAGGAAAAAAAAAAGGCTGAAATATCAATAGATGTTTTCATTTGAAGTATCACGCAGGTCTGTATTGACATGCAAATGATAAAGACAAAATCTGTATAATCAATTTTATGTGAGTCACAATCATGCTAGTACATGGTCTTAAGGCTTCCCTGAGTAACATGAGAAATCTAAGGCTGAAGTTCAGCATTAAATATCACACTGAATTGTTATTGCTAATCCTGCAATAGGCTTTTGTACCGAGGTGGTTTTTTTCATATTGATGACAAATATAAGCTTTAAGGGAATGCAGGTATAGTTTAAGCAATATGCATTTTGTGTTGCTGTAAGTATATGCATTAGTGTAAAATGCTATTATTATAGCAATTATAGCAATTATTATTTTTATCCTTGCATTTTAGGACTGTTGTTTTCCCTGCACTGAGTGGAGGACTTTTGAAAAATGCTCAGTCTACAGACTCTTAAGCCGATTTTTTTTTCTTAGGCAGAGGGCAGACAGTGACAACATGCGTTTTGTTTTATCCCACTAGAGGGCTCATGGCAAGGGCTGAAAGCACCACTCCTTCCTTCTCCAGAGACACCACACAGTTGCTCCCAGGGACAGAGAGTTGGACTTGCTGTTGTTTGGCTTATCTTCTTTTTTCCTTCTTTTTGCTTTTGTTTGTTTTTTGGTTTTTTCCCTGATGTGGCAGCCTCTCTTAAACACCCTGGAATTGCTTTCATTTTATTATCCTTTCACATAAGTTTTCCCAACAGGCACCAAAAATCTGTCAAAGGTTTGTAACTTTAACAGCTTGATCTGAGCCAGTGACCCAGCATGGAAGATTTTGTATCCCATTACTCAATCAAGCCAGTGTACGCAACTGTCTTTTTTTCCTGTATTTAAACTATAAACATTATTATAGGAAAGACTGTTGAACTCACGGATCATTAGACTTGGGGATGAGTGTGCCAAGCTCCTTGATTCGGTAATTAATATTATACCTTCTTCTTCTCTCAACTGTTAAAAAGAAACAGTTACTATTTCTATGGTGAAATATTCTTGGAGGAATTCAGCATAAAACATTTTAATTACTTAAAAACAAGTCAGTCAATGTACAGAAAATTTCTTCTTCAAATAGAAGTCCCAACATGATCTCTTACCTGTCTGACTTACTCTCAGGACAAACGCCGCGATTAGTACCATCTCTGTGTCTTGCCCTACCTGTAGGTTTCTCCCCCATTTTCAACTAGACTCCTAGAGAATGAATAGTCACATATTGTCTCAATATGTGAGCTAACGTTTCTTTTTTTTCTGATGCTTATGTAGCCTTTCCCCACCCTGCTCCCACACAACGGAGTTTTCAGCTTAGTGGAGTTTGCCGGTGACTTCAACAGGGACACAAGACAACTCATCCAGCGTTTCATATTTTGTCACAACTCCTGCTACAGATCATGGTTAACAGCTTCGTTATCCCTTATCTAATGTTATCAGCATTGCAAACCAGAGGGCATAACTGCAACTATATCCCTTCACTGAAACTGAGAAAGACTGTGTACCAGAAACACTTCATCCCAAGCACATCTGTTTCCTTCGATGATGGACAGCACAAGTGTATTTACAATAACTTTTAAAACACACAGAAAATGAAGAAAAACCTCATTTAAACAATTAAAAAAAAATTATGTATTTAAATTTATGCTTCTCCTAAGACAAACTATGTATGGTATCTTGGTTTACTTGCAGTTTAATTAGAACGAAAAAAGAGCACTTAAAGTTTGATGCCCTAATTTTGAATATAAGTACAAAAAGCTGGTCCTTAGAGCCTGGTAGAGCTAAATTAGAAGTGTGCAGTCAAGGGAAGCCCAGTGGGTCTTCATAGGCTGACTTCAACCTTCTCACAGTCATACGAGCATATGGCTTTCGGTCTCAACCCCACCACATAGATCACTTCTAGTTCCTTACTTCCTCCAATACATAAAGGTATTTTTTCTTCCTGTCTGTGTGAGCATCTTAGGTTTGTGTGGCAGTCAGCTATTTCCTCCCTAGCTGATTCCAGCTCAGGGAACTCCCTAGTTAGTTATTTACCCTGGTGAAGTGCTCTGCCTTCTGATGTATTATCTTGTCTTACTCTCTCTAGAAACAGGAATTTCACTCACAGATTAAAGCATCTCAGGTTTTGTAGTCATATTCAGGAGACAGGGTTATAATCCTCCTGAGTGTAGTGTTAAGTGACCCCTTGCATCCCATTGGCATGAATGTGCTGGGTCTTGTAGGAGAACATAGTGTACGTAAGCACATAGCAACTGAGCAATTTAAAAGATGCATTTCTGTTATGTTGGCAAAATAACGGCAGGGCAAAAAGCATTAAAGAATGTGCATTAACTATACAGTCACATGGCATAATAGCTGTTGTTTAATTAATATTTACAGTGTGGAAAAGCTCTGCAAGAGACTCATCAAAAAGTAGTCAACTAAACATTGGCTATAAAAGAAGGCAAAGAAAAAATTTTCTTTACAAGTGGACACTTACAATATTCTTTTTGTCTCGAATTTTGTAGTTTTTTTTCCTGAAAATAAACTCCAAATGATTTTTAGGGGGGAATTAGGGGGAAAATTTTGAAGCTTGGAAAAGTGTTTCAATAGAACTCTCCTGATTTATGTCTGTTGCAGTTCCAGTGATATCCTGAGTTATTGATAATATTTTCAAGTACTAAATTATACCAAAGCCAAACCAGAAAATTAATTTTTAAACTACATGGACAGGATGACCATATAGCAAACAAACATTACACCCTTAATTCTATATTTGGGGAAAAAAAAACAAACACCAACTACAAAACCAAAACCTAAATACATTTAGTAATGGTTTAAACTCTCGCTGTTATAAGAAGAAGAGGTTCCATTTCTTAGATCTGAATCCCTTTTCATGGTTTCAGTGAGGATCCAGTCTTTCAAAAGGAACATTTTTCTAGTTCCTCTTTGGTATGAGGAGGTACAAGAACATTTCTGTAAAATGTGGACCTTAATTCAACCTGAAACATGAATGTTTGTAAAAATCAGGTTGCGAAAACTGCTTTTTCAGACCATCTCTAAAAAACCTGGTACTCATAAAAGAGAAAATCACACTAATAAAGCCTTTTTATGTAATGCATTGATATGTCCAAGCCATCAGATAGTAGAGCTATCTCCAGAGAGACTTTGAGCTCTGAAGTATACACCTGGAGCCAAACCAGAAGAGATGTTGCATGTCTGTGTGCTATCATCCTGGCACASAGCCTTCAGCTCCGTTGCCAGTGGTGAAGGACAGTTCTCAGACATGTCTTCTGTGTTCAGGAAGGATGATCTCAGAGCCAAAATAAACAATGGAGGCAATGGTAAGTCCTGGCATCCCTAATGTATGCGTGTGCCTGTCTTTTCCCTTCTCGCAGTTCCAGACAGCTCCCACCCACCACCTTTCCTAGTCCAGCAAAAAATCCCCATTCCTGCCCAGACAAGACAAGCAGCAGCTGCACTGGCATTTCAGAGAAGATGTGCTAGCAACAGGCCTAAAAATCTACATGGTCTATCTGTAATCCACAAAAACATACAGACAGAAATAAGGATGCCTTCTGGAAAGTCTTAAGTAGCAGAAAGTTGTCCAGAGTGGTTGCTAGCACATTGTACCAGTGGAGGTATACTTCCAGATATGTAATTTCATGCAAGTAAAGCCATAAATCCCTCTAAGATTAATGGAATAGCCAGAGAACAAAGATATAAATAAGAGAACAAAGATATAAATAGTGGCTATTAACTAATTACCAATTTAGGTTTAAATTCATAGAATCATAGAATATCTCAAGTTGGAAGGGACTCATAAAGATCAACGAGTCCAACTCCCAGACTATTTCTGCTGGAAAAAGTGGAAAGGAGAACTGGAAAATGTAATTGCTTTATTCAATACTTTCCAAAAAGAATCCTTCAGGTTTTTTGTTTCAAATTACTCTTTAGAGGGAAAAATTCCCTAATTTTACAGGCAATCTTCTTTCAGCAATAAAAACGATTTTTTTTCTATTCTGGATAAACCAAAATGTTGTTTATTTTTATAAGTTTAATATTTAGACACTGAGCTATGAATTTCATTGTGTTCTAAGCCTAAACTACAGCAGCCTATTCCTCTAGAACTGAAATGCCCAACATCTGTACATGGCTGCACTGTTCTCCATAAAGGAAACAGAAGTGTATCCCAGCCTACAGAGGTTAGGGGGCTCGTGTATCAGAGCAGAGTCAGAGCACCGTGAGTCTCACCCAGTCCTGCCCTGATCTCCTTTTGTGACATACGATTTCCACAATTTTAAGTGCTTAACTAGCGTTTAAAAGTTGTCTGAGCTCTTCTGTGATTTTTTCTTCCTTCTCATCACCCATAGAGAGATACAGCCTCTCACTTGGGTGCTTCAGTAGGTAAGGTGTGAAGACTCTGGATTTTCACTGTTGTTTTTTTCATCATCTGCCTCCTTTCTTGTCTGTTTTGCACTGTAATTCTTAGAGACAACATCAAGTAAAGTGTGCAGGATACATGTGCAACTGTAGAATAAAAACCTAGTAGCAGGAGATGATATGGAAAGAAATTCATTACAATATGCTAAGTATTTTGAAAGACAAAAGTCAAAGACAGAAATTAATTTCAGGGAAGAAAGCTGTGTGGTTGGCTGTGTTTGCAGACTGAGTTCAATTTTATTACCCTGGTAAGATGCTGATCTAGAAGAGCAGAGACGTGGTAGCTAATGTATATTACTTCTGCATTCCCCATACATTTCATTTAATGAGATGGAAGATGAACATATACTTACTGAGATTGTGGTTATCCTTTTTTTGTCTCTCCTTTGCCATTGCTCGTGTATCTGCTTCTGACAGAAAGTAACATTTATTAAAACAGTCCTTAAGTTGCAATTCCAGTACTTCTTTCACCTTTTCAAAATGGCCTCTGGACACAAAGAGCAGCCTTCTAGTCTTTTTACTTCATTACTCTTTTTATTATTAAACAAGATAATAAGCAAATATATATTCTACCAGTACTAAATTTTTGAGCAAGTCTGGCAGGTTGCTTAAGATTTTTTTATTGCACATTTTTTATTTAAGAACATAGAAATGTTATGGAGGGGTATTTTTCTCCAATTTGCTGTATTTTACATCAGGATAAAACTTAAAATACACTAATGTGAATATGGATTTGTATATCCCATAATGCAAGAGTTAATCAGATTTGTAAGATATTGAACAAACTCACTGTTCCCTCTGAGTGACACTAATAAACTGTACATGGTTGTTAGCATTCTTTGGATTAATTGAATGTAACTTTTAAAGTTGTTAATCCACTAATATAGATTTACCTTGAATAGCCTTATTGTAGGGTTTTAAAAGAACCATTTGTTCTACCCTGGAACAAATTTAATGGATGATAATTTATTTATACCATTGATCAGGAGCCAACATGTGGAAGAATCCACGATGTTTCCTAAAATAATTAGGTTTATTAGAAGCATGATGTTCATAAAGAACAGGGGGCAAATATGGTTTCTGGATTGCTGAAGAGGAGAACAGAAAGAAAACATTTCTCCCTGGTCTTTGTTCTTTTCCTTAAATGAAACTACAAACTGCAAAATTTTCAGGAATTTAATTATGGACATCTATTTCATGGGTAAGATTTATTCAGCTTTTAAGAGAAACACCATCACTTCTGAAATTATAAAACATTAAAATCTCAGAGTTCTTTTACCTGTGAGTTCCCTTTTTACTGGTAGATTAGCTGGGCAAGAAGCATTTGTGAGACCCATATTAGCTGGTGCCATTCCCTGGTCACTGTTATATATATCCAAAATGCTGCTAGATAGCTTGAGGGGTAAGGGGAGGAAAGAAGAATAAGAAAAAAAAAAATTAAAATAAGTCAAAAACTTAAAAGATTAAAAAAACATAACTCAAAGAGCAAACTTCTTTGAATATGAGTCTGGTGTTCTTTAGAAGGAGCTGTGTATATGTGTCTAAAGGGAAAGTTTGCCATTATGTAGTATTAAGTAAAATTGAAAGTGAAGGGTCACAGTCTGCCAGTGTTCCACAAGCAGCTTTCTAAGTGCTGTTTGTGTGGGTTTCAGATGCAGAGTGATGGCAACATATGGCCCCCAGTGCCTGTTTTTTAATTACTTCTATACAGTATTTTCCAATAACAGGATTACCACAACTGCACTTCAAACATGAATTAGGTTGAAAGTAAAAATAACCTTGCTGGTTTTGACCTACTCCCCAGTGATTTTTTAACCACATCACTAAACTCTGAATTGGTACTTCATACTGTGCCTGGTTTAGCAGTATAAAGATTCAGTGACCCAGTTAGATGCAATAGTTAAAATTAGAGTGGACAGAATATCAAAGAATATGTTTTAAGGAAAGAAACTGTGCTGTTGTCAGGATAGACCAGATAACCTAATGGTTTTAACATGCATAACATACATGATCATGTATACCATTATCCTTATTACTTTCCAAAATATAATATAATATTATTTAAATAAACCCATAGAATGCACTTATAAGAGAAGTAAGGCTAAAGTATGTTTCTATGGATTCCAGATAGTTACCCAAATATTACTTTTACTTGAATAATTTTACATATCTGAAATAACTGTAAGATATGTAGAAGTTTAGTAAAGAACAGTTTGGCTTTCCTCAGTTTCTATGACCATATAACCAACCTTTCAACATTGATCATTATCTCATATATTTCTGTATGTTCATGTGAAAACAGCTGTATAAAAAGAGTCCAAGTCCAGGTTCACAAAAAAGATTTGCATTCTTATTGCCTTCTAAGGCAATAAGATCAACATTTTTTTTTCATTTTATCATGCATACAAAGTTTGTGCAGACAATTTTTTTTTTTTATTTTGGGGCCAACATACAGGACTCAGACATTGAGACACCTGGCCAAGAAACAAATAGGAGGAAAAAGTAGGTGAAAAAAGTGAGGAAAATTGTGAGTAAAACTACTGACTTGAGACAGAAAATCATGAAAGGAAATTAGGAGTTATTTAAGAAAATTGTTTTTCATGGACAAGAAAACATGTTTTTACAGATCTGCACCCATGGATCCTGAAACACCCTGGAATTTCTCAGGCAGGTCACCAAGACACCAACCATAGGTCTGCTCGGAACCAGCTTTTTTTAGACTCTGATCATTTCTCTTCTTGTAGAGACTGTGAGCTTCACCACAAGTTATTCTGAATGGAGACACTTTTCCAATGACTTGCTCAGTGCTTGCTATATTTTTACATTAAATCTGAAAATGTAAATAAGTTTTATTTTTAAATAATAATTTTACTAAATTATCTAATAACTTTACTAAATTATCTGAGAACCTAGTTTGTGTTAAATTTTCCTAGTTGTACAACCCACAATTAAATGAAGCAATCAGGATTCTTTTTGAATACACAAAAATAACATGCTCATTTTTAAAGTAATTTGCAGAGCTTTATTACTTAGGAGAACTGACAATTCTTAAATACCATTAGAAATCACAACACCAAGTCAGTTTTGAAAATCTGCTTACATATTTGATCTCTCAATGAAAACAATTTTTAAAGAATGTTTGGAATTCAGTTGAGTATTACTCAAGAACAAGCTTTGTTTAATATGCAGGATTTGAACACTAAGCACATTCGCACGTTAAGCACCTTTGTTTCATTCCTGAGTGGTAAACTGACAAGTATTACAGAATTCACTGCAGCTTTAACTTTGCATTTTCTTTGTTCCAGGGATAGTATAACTATATTACAAGAGTGAACTCATATTAGCTCTTGACACATATTTAATAACTTCCTACATTCATGTAAATGAATTTGGCTTATTAAAATGATATGAAAACAGAATTTTCATATTTAGTGCTGATATAAAAAATTGAGAGTCAATGTGACTCCTACACTTATTCGAGTGGACTTTGCATAAGGTTGTTATGTGGTTTAGGTTACTGTTTTTGTGTAATGCTAGGAAATAGTAACCACTGAAATATAATCTAATAATCTAACAAATGAGAAATGCATATCTATCATATTTTACTTATTTCACACAGCTGTGTACATGAGTTCAATAACTTGCATGAAACTGGTGGTAATCTTTTTAATTTATAAGATTATCGATACCATTCATGAAAAAATCAGAATTGTAAACCACAGTTTGACAGAAACACATGAGATACATCAATGTAACATCAATGTAACTCTAATTTTCAAGCAGTAATTCACCTTTATCCTCCAAACATAGTTAAATTTCTATAGTCTATTCACAAAGGTATGAATTCAAATGGCAAGGCCCAAATCCAAGAGGAAAGGTCATGAATGGCCAACTTAGCTGGTAGTGAAAAAATAATACCAACACACCTGAAAGTTCAGAAGTATGTGAGGGTTCAAAAGAGGGTGAGTAAACTCAATTTAAAGCCAAAGGTAAGCATTTCAGCTGAATTTGATTACACAGTTGATGAAGGTACTTCCATCTAACTCAGCTGCCATTGTCTGGAGCGATAAGAGTTCATATGCCTCCTTCCAACAGCAGAACCGCTGGGGCAGTGTCATCCCACACAGCCAGGGTTGCAAGTGAGTATCTGTCCATGGTCTATGTCTGGCTGCACTAATGCTTCCATTGAGCAGTGAAAGGCATGAAATATTTTCCCAAATGTCCCATATCATCTTTGTTTCACACAGATGGTCTCCAGCATTTTTCCCCTCATCATTTGGCAATTTTTATCAGTCATTAGGAAGGCAGAGTCATAACTCTATCTGGAGATGATGAAAATGACACCCAAACCCAAGTCATTCATCTACTGATGGATACAATCCTATAACCTTACTAATTAGAATGATTCACATATGTGTTAATCACGAAGAGTGTCAAAACCAGCGTTCTGCCACGCCATTAAAGAGAAACTTTGATCTAATGCTAACTGTCCTAAATTATTCTCCAGAACTTGGACATCAGAGAATAACCCTACCCAACAGCACTGTCACAGAGAGCCTGCAAAATTCTCACTCATTTACCTACCTGAAAGCACTAATTTCTGGGCTGCAGAATCTGTCTTTCTGATTGAAACATTCACAGGTGTGACAAATATGACATTTTTAATAATCCATAAGTAGGGTACTCTTGTGGAATAGAGAATGGTAGGTTTGACCTCCTTACACCTGTCATCGTCTCAGTCAATGCACTGAAGTATTGGATAACAGAATAAACAGCTTACTCATCTGGCCTTAAAAAGGACACAGAAAAAAAAGGTTCTTTTCTTCATACTTACATCCCTTCCAGACTTAGGTTTGCTGTCTCCCTTCAGCATTTGTCTGGGTGATTCTGCTCAGTACAAAAGCAGTTGTGCCAATCACACTATCAACTGCCTCTTTCTTCCTGTGCTTTTAGTAGAAATCTCAAGTACGTTGTAATGGCCACTGCAACGGGTAAGTGGCTTCTCTGTGGATAGAGCCACTGGTGATCTCCCTTTGGCACCGTCTTCATTCTCAGTTAGCCAGCACAGCATTTTCACACTTACAGTAGGGCAAAGTGGGTATAAAGCACCAGTAAATGAGACTACCTTTGGCAGTCGCTGTGTTCCTACAGAAATGGTGACACGTGGAAAAATCTGCTATGAACTAGTGTGTGAGGAATAACTCTCAATGTCAGGATTCAGGACCAGGAGAAGAAATAGGAGGTGATAATCTGACCTGTCTTGGACACTTAGAGTGAACTGAATCACCTCTGTTTCTTCTTATTGACTCCAAAGGAAGCCTGGGGTGACTGTTGCGGACTTTCCACATGTACCTTCCTTCATGAAATCTCACTGTGCTCCTAATGTGAAAATTTCCAAATAAACTCTTATTTTAAAAATCACATAAGAAAAACAAAGCAAACCAGACTGGATCTTTCTTGACAAATATTCACATTTCTGGTTATGGGGGAGTTTTAAAAATACAAAGTCAAAAATGTATCAAACTATTTTGTTGAAACTCTCTGCCTGAATTTGCCCTGCATTGATATCAAGCGTGGAAAATCCCAAGGAATTTCCTTGCTAATGTTACTGAGCACTGAGAACAATCTTAAAACAGAAATTGGCCAATTTTGATACAACATGAGAAAAGATACTTTTTTCGTCTGCCAAAGCAGGAAGCTCTTTTAGAAATGTAGACATCTGTGAAATAACTGATTTTTAAATTACAAAATTAAAATATATATCACAATATATTATAGAAATTGTGTGTCAAAATACTTCTAGTTGTTTAGCTATGCACTAAAACTCCATACACCATAATGCAATTTATTTCTTACAATGTCATGYAAGAAGGGAAAGTTTTTGCAGTACTGAGGCTTCAAAGAGCTTCCAGTTCTACATTACAAGATAAATATATACATTAACATAATCTTACAAAAATCCAATGCAATCTTACTAAAAGTACAAATCATTTGCAATGGCATAATTATATATGTGTACAATGATGATCTTACAATTATATAGTGCTGTCAAACCTGATGAATCCCAAAGCACTTTAAAACTCCAGCTGATTACACTGCATCAAAAGCATGCTCTTGCTTTTGGTTTAGAGATGTGGAAACACAGACATTTGGGTATGAAAATTCGTAAGTCCCAGGAAATAATCTATTTATCCTGCAGATGTCATGAGCTATACTGGTTCACACCTGTGTTGTTCTGAGAAGTCCTGGTAAGTCACATAATTTCTAACCTTTCCATTCATGATACACATATTTATGTATGTGTGTCTGAGAATTTAGATGCACGTGGCTCGTAAGGAGTGAGCCCACACATAGTAAAAATAGCAATATATAATTAGTCATTTTTCCTGCTTCTAAAGTGCAGCCAGCTTTGGACAAAAGATTAACAACCTTTAACACAGCAAATGGTTAAGTGGGAATAACCAATGACAACGTGGTACAGGAAGAGAATAATACCATATCTAATTAAAACTGCAAGGAGAATTAAAGAAAGCAGACTGTAATTAACAAAGTTAGCATTTGGCAAGGACACTGGGGTTAACATTCTTCCTTTTGTAGAAAGTGTCACGGGATCTTCAATGCCTGTGTGCAAAGACTGGAACATGAGAATTTCCATTCACGGGGCTCAGTCCTGAAAGATGCTCAACTTTGAAGCTTAGACCAATTATAAAAGCAAACCTCAGCTGAAGTACCTGAGCGAGTGCCTGGCTTGAGCTCAGCAGCACCTCGCAAGAGCCTGTGACCTTGTGCCTGCTAGCAGTGTCCAAGACAAGTACTGTAAAGGCCTCATCCAGAGGAGCTTGTTATATTCAATACTTGGGTCTGAACTGCTATGCAGGCAGGATTATTTGGCAAATATTAAGGGTTCGTTACCCACATGGATGTCTCGCAACGGACAGCTGTGATCACAATTTGCAGTCTCTAATACCAAGTCACGCTTTTTTTTAAAGGAAAACATTACTAAGCCAGGAAAAACGTCACCTCATTAAGGGAAATAGTGTGGTATTCCAAACCCCATAGCATGGCAGCTATTGGTAAATGCCATGTAATTTCAAGGAAGACTTAAACCAAATAGCATTTCCATATCTTCCAGGAAAGGAAAGAGAAGGATTCTTAATACGATAATAAAATATAATAAAATAGATAGGGTTGTCTGTGCCTGTTCACCTGTAGTCCCTAGACAGCTCTATGTCACGATAGTGTTCACTTACATACTATTTAAGTATTTTTCCATTTTGGCTAATCTTTGCATGATGTGTTTGTGTTACAGAAACATTTAAGTCTGTAAGGATCATGGCTATATCACAGTCAATGTTGCACAGCTAGAAAATAACAGCCCAACCCTCTTCTGAAGTCAGCTAGATTTTTCTTAATTTAAAAATTCTGCTGAAGGTGGTAACGCCCAGCCTGGACTAGAAAGCATTTCCTGGATATTGGGTTCATTTAACATATCACATAATCCACTTCATAAACCAATAATGCTATGTCTAAAATCAATTAGGTTTCACATCTCCAATATTTTTATTTCAGTATGTTCCAAAATCTGAATGATCGCAAATTATTGTTTAAAAAGTTTCTTTTTATTTCCATTCCTAGACAAATTTTATTTTGGTTTTGTGTTCTTTTAACTTATATAATTCATTGTTTAACATCCCCATGTGATTATTGTGAGTGACCATAGCTCCCTTAAGCCTTTGGTTTGCTAAGTTGAACAGGGCATGCTTCTTTAGCCAGACTTCCCATGCTATGATATGTCCTAACAGGCCTCTCTCTACCTTTCCTGCTTTGAATTAGTTTTTCTGAAGGGTGGACACCTTTATTTGTCTACAGCATTCTAAAAGTTTTGTACCCAGTGAATTCTGCAGTGGATATTTCCTTGTGTCTCTTGGAAATCTCTCTTGTGATGGATCCTAAGATCATATTTATCTCCTTTTTGCAGTCCCATCATTTTGATGGCTTATAGTCATCCTCTGAGCAACTAATGTAACCAGATCTTTCTCTGTCATCTCCAGTTAATGAGCTCTCAGCTTACTGCAGACATTCCTGTTATTAGTATTTAAATGAATGACCTTGCACTCAGTACTATTACATTCCTTCCATTTATACTATTCTGTCATCACAGTCATATAATTCTTCCTCTATGATATCCTCATCCTCCTTTGTATTGGCAATACTTTCTACTTTTGCTACCTCAGTAAATTTCATCAGCATAAATGTATTTTTTGTACCAAGGTCACTAATGAAAATATTAAATAAACTGAGGCTCAGGACTGATTCTTGGAGCACTTCATTAAAATCTTCTCTTTTAACAAAATCTTTATCATCTCTTTTGCTTGCCCCTTAACCTAAAAAGAATCCTGTTCAGTTACTTTCTCTATAATCTGTACTGCATTTTACTAATATGCGTTCATAAAAGAAGGTTACGGTCAACAAACCCTGGATTTGCAGGACTAGCTAGAAAGACTAATTCCAATAACAAACAGCTCTCCATACATCCAAAAGGATGTCACTAATCATGGAAGTGATGGAGAGTGTGTACATTTTTAAAGAGCAAACACCTTACATGTTCTAGTTACTTAAAATGGCTAAAGCCTAGGAAAGTAAGAGCTTTTCACCAAAGGCATCTGGACTGTCCTGACAAGTCAAAATAATTCATCAGCTAGTCTGCTTTCCCTTGAGGGACCTGGGAACAGGCAGCAGGGTGGACTGGCCTGTTAGTGGAGGTTTATTTCCAGCTACCATTTCTTCCAGGGTCTTATTTCCTCACAGTCACATTCACAAGCCCAAGAGTATGATCAGAAGGGTCAAGATGCCCCCAGAAAATACAGAGGTCAGGACCAGACTGCCTCTACCAGAGGTCTTCATTCTGCCCAGGTCAGAAGAGCCCATGAAAAAAAGGGCAAGTGGGAAGTAAGCTGCAGGAATAGTCCTGCTAGCAGAAACTTCCTTTGCTACCCCTTTTCCAGGGTTAATAACTGGAGACATGCAACTCACCAAGTGTGTCTACATGCCTGTATTTCCTGCAGTAACAGAAGTATGGTATACATCCAGAGCAGCTGATGTGCAGTACAGACAGTTCTGAGGCTCATTGGGCCCATTACACATGGTCAGATTGCCTGTACTGCACCTACAGACTTGGCAAACTCAAATAACAGGGAAGCATAACACATGCTGCTTTACTTGTCACAAGAAGAAACTATGTCGCTGCTTAACCTGAAAGGTTGAGTACTGTACCTGCAAGAGAAAATTTCTTTTGGTGCTTGGTAAAAATTAGTACTTGCTCAGACTTCATCTAGAATAAAGTGTTCACATGTGAAATATTAGTTCAATACTTTATTCTTCCCCCCTCCAAATGTATGCTGCTTAAATCATGTTATCATGAACCTAATTGATAGCATCACTTCAAAGAACAGTTTTGTAAAATGAGGCTACTTCTCCTTCTTAGCGACAAAAAATATATTAGCATCCATCCATTTCAATGTGGCTCTTGCTTATTCATTTTAATTAAAAAATCAAAGCAGGGATTTTACAAAGTTTTTATACTATTTTCCCATATATGCTTCCCAAATGTAGCAATCTAAATTTGGAACTATGTCCACAGTTCATTTTAAATATCAAGTAAAAGTTTGTTCAGTATTTGTGTTACTGGGGTACAAAACAAAAAAAACACATACTCAATTCCTTGTCATTCCTTTCCTGTTTATTCATGACAGGTAAACAAAACTATTTTTCAGTCTTTGAAGTTCGCAGATGAACTTCAAAATGTGCACTGAATTTGGCCAAATAGTGAGTTGATCAATAAGTGTATAATAACCCAGTCATTGTAAACCCATTTTCTAAATAGTCATATCTGGTATACCGGTTGTTTCCAATTTTTGACAAGGGGAAAACTGGGGTAATTCTTGTATCTTCAATGTGTGTTTTAGTAAATGGTGACTTCTCAAGTAATTCAAAGGTATTGCAGACAGGAAGAATAATCTTGTGGGTCAATACAAGTCCTGTACTCAGAAGACTGGGGTTCAACCTCTGGCTTTCTTTTGCAATTGCTGTGTTGCTTGGAGAAAGTTGACCATAAGATGCGATATCCTTTTTCTTTGTAAGTATGAGTTTACACTGTCAACTGTCGAAAAAGTTGTAGTATACTGGTTTTAGAGTTTAGAACAAGAAGATCCTACTCACAGCTAAATGTTCTAAGTCCTTTTGTAATTGGAATACAAAATACTTGTATTTGAAAATAGATGGTCTTTAGTAATAACTAATATCCAAATGTTCCAGTTCCTCTTTTTATTATCTATAGAGAACAGCAGAAAAGCAAATGCTTCCCTTTTCAGACTTGTTTTCCTTTGAACAAATTGTATCTCCTTCTATATTTATCTTTAACACAGTTCATAATTACACATTCCTCAACCAGGGACTTAATGTTCAGATACATTATATTACATATTATATATTATGCATGAAAACTGGTTCATTTTTTATCTTCAAATAATGATCATCAAGCTGGTTCATTATTCATCAGAGAAAAATGAACTCTGTTCATATTCCCAGTTACAGTACATTCCTGCCCTGATCATATACATAGAAGTCCATTGTCTAGATAAATGTCTGATCAAATATAACCAAGCAAAGGAATTTTCTGGAGAATCAGCCTTTTGCAGGAGAGTTCTTTTCTTTCAATTATCATCTCTTAATTATATGTTTTCAGCTGTTCTTGGCTTTTCTGATTACAAAACTAACATAACCAACATGGACCAAAACTGAAGTGATGTGGTGATACTGTCATCATCCAATTTGCAGCTGGAAATCAAACGTCACAGGATTACTGCCCCACTAACCTCCAGG
The DNA here is from genome assembly GCA_035582835.1 of Phoebastria nigripes. Lineage (NCBI taxonomy): Eukaryota > Metazoa > Chordata > Aves > Procellariiformes > Diomedeidae > Phoebastria > Phoebastria nigripes. The sequence goes on from JAYKAV010001422.1 coordinate 357,461, forward strand.
GTCTGAAACCCAAAGATGACAATTAAATGACAGGTCTGTTAGCTGTTTTACTAAGATTATTTCACTCGTAACACCAGCTAATGCACTAATTCCTGGTTCCATCCAACTTCTATTTCTCTGGCTATCATATGTAAATGCGTATACCAAATCATTCCAATTCTTCCTCTAAAAACAACGAACAAGCGTCAGCACAAAAACACAAGAAAAGTGAAAAATTGAGGCTGAGGGAAAAGTGAAAACAAGATTTTTTTGCAGGATTAGAATATGGGGCATTTTCTCTTAAATATAGATGTTAACATCTCTATTATCAGTATTTATATTATGTATTTTATATATATATTATATGCTTTATATTATATCCTCTCACATTTCACATATCACCTAAGTATCTGAATACATTACAGTAAGGTATTTACTGATTTCTGTGATCTACTGTGTTCAGATGGCTTAACAGGTACCATGCATAGTTTTGTTTTGGTTGGAGTTCCTTTCTGTAGCAGTTGATTTCAGATATATTCACAAGCGTTTATTTATAGTGTAAATATAAATGCATAGTTAACTACTTCATAAACTACTGTACATGTAGTAAAGGTCATAGAAGGCCTTGGCTGATGGAGAAGGAGGTGCTAAGAAAAGCAATTGTATCTTTCAGGAGTTTATTTCTCAAAATGGCCTTCAAGAAATCTTTGTGTTTTCCACAAATTAGCTTTATCTTGCAGTAAGAAGCTTGACTGTGCCTGGAGAACAAAGTAAGTGGCCACTGTTGTTGCCTTTGAGCTCACAAGTCTTTTATTCAACCTATGTAAATGCCATTGACAGAAATTCATAAAGTTTAGCTCCAGAATGGATCATAACCTATACGTTAACAGATCCCAAGGAGCTTAATGTAGCCTTCTCTATTATCTGTCATCTACTAAGGACTTCAGGTCTTGCATTGCTGTATACAGACAACAGCACGAGACATGCAGCAGAGGCTGCGCATCAGGGCTTTGGGATAAGACAGAATCTGCCTGGTGGCCCTAAACAGCAGGAATTTGCTTGCAGTTCCTGCTGCACAGGAGCTTAGAATTAGCGAGGAGTACATATTAGGAGAATTAGAAACTTGTTTTATCTATCCTTTTCTCTTACATCTGTTCAACATGTGTTAAGCTCTGAGATGAAGACCATGTTTGTAAGAGGCACTTACATACAAACAACTGTATATTTTAGAATAMTACTTCCATTTATGTCTATTTACCTTTCTGAAAGAGAAAACCAAAGAGGAAAAAAGGAACTTTTCCTTCATTTCATAGTTATGAAAAAATTTACTCCAGTTGCATGCAGCTTGAGTCTTATGGCTCCCTTCAGCCAGAGAGGTCTACCCCCAAAATAGAGAAGGGTCATTAGACATTCTGCTGTTAGAGTGTTAGAGACAGAGCTGAGCTATTTGGGCATTTTGCACAGCTTTTGAGTGCTGCAGCTATGTAAATGTGAACCACAGTTGTTATCCTGACCCAAAGTATTGTATGCTCTATGCTATGAAGACCTTTTCTACAGCATGAGATAAATTGCAAACACTCATACCCAATTTACTTGGAGTACTTAGAGCATGCAAGAGCTGTACACTGCCCATTTCAGCCTCAAACTACTATTTTGTGTGAAATACTGAAAACAAACCTTCATCTGGCACTTGTACGACATTCAAAACAGTAGTGGCAGTGATAGCAAAAGACACCTCCAGCTGCAGAAAACAGGCCTGAGGAGTTCTCAGTTTGTGATTTTATTGTTCATTCTTTGCAGCTGAAAGCCACAATTACCTGTCTAGCACCTTCATACTATTGAAGAAAGACAAAGAAAATATTTGCTCACCAGTTTTATTTTTGAGGAGTCTATTATTTCCTCAATAGCTACCAACTGTTCTTTCTCCTTCATTTTTCTTTTTCGTTAAACTTGGAAATGATACCAGGGAGTACTAGACAGACATTTATATACTTAGGTGAACTTTGATTCTTCCTTGGACTTTAAGACTAATCTAGTGTAGAATGTGATTGACAAAGCATTTTCATTGATGTTATGCAGCTTTTTCAAGTTACCCAACCTAAGCAAATGAGGTTGTTAATGTTTACTCTGGCCCTTTCTCTAAAATGGTTTTGAACTTTAGCAGATTTTATAAACTTATAAAGGTTGACAAATGACATCGATATGCACTAAATAAAAAATACTCATGATTATGCAGCAGTGGGCTGCCTAGATCAGCAATACCATATGCACCTCTAATGGAAACCTGGTTTTACTTCATGATTGAATAATCACAGCAGTTATTGAATAAAATACTTTGGAGGATACCTACTTGGATTTTTTTTCTGTATGATTTCTGAGAATGGGACAGACAGCAGTTTTTGTAATCCATCCAGATGGTAACCATCAGTATTTGACAAATAATTAATACAAATGCAAATTATTAATGCCATGATGAGAAACTATGACCTCAAAGACCTTGTAATAGCAGTGAGATTTCGCAGACAGACTGCACTGTGCTTTTATCAATAAATAGTGTCTCCATAAAATCAAATGCAGAGTTAACAGATTTAATGAAAACTTTATACCAGCTGTAGTTAACAGAATCATAAAAATTAAAGAAGGAAAACATCTATCCTGTCCTGTCCTGATCTAACCTATAGTCCCTGCCTCTACAACGCAAGATTTTTTCAAATGCCACAGGAGCTGACCAAATACAAGTGAGCCACAGGGCAACTGAGGATTTTCTCCATAAGCTGTTTTCCTGCAAGAGTGACAGAAGTGGAGCAATCCCAATGCAATTGACTTCAAAGTGGACTGGAAGCAGACTGTAGCTCCCAATCTTAGTGAAATAGTGCGCTGTGAATGTATGAAATGAAGTGATGCAAGGGAAGCAGCGAAGCCTCACAGGATCCCTCAAGAGGTGACCTATTGCAAGGCAACGCACTCCCTGCGCTGCTGCCATTCCCTATGCCCGGCTGGCCCACCGGCTCAGCCCTGACACCTAACAGTGAGCAAAACCCCTGCCTTTCAGCATGCCCAGGTGCTTTTGCTTCCCCTCTCTGTTAGTGATTCCTCTCTCTCCCAGCCTTTACACCCAGTCGGTTACAGAGGCCTTTTAATGATTTCACTAGAGGCCCCTCTATCTTACAGACAGCCACTTGCGTTCTTGGAGAGGGAGCAAAGCAGATGTGAAAGCTGAGAAGAATCTATCTACACCTTCCCTTGTTACAGTGCTGGGCAACCCGGAGCTCCTTAGCATGCAGAGGAAAAGAGTGGCTGTCTTGGATTCAGAGTTGTATGGAGATGGCCCAGCAAATGAACAAACCACGACAGGTAGTTCATTCCTTCTTTCTAACCTTATTCAAAACCAGAAGTACCAGACAAGCCAGATCTGTGCTCTTCTGTTTCTACCTACACCGTCCAACCAGGAGATGACTAGCAATGGGATCTGTGGGATCTGCTGCCCCTTAGCTGTTGCTTCTAATCATAACAAATAATAATAATTATCCAATATAATGTTTTAATGTTATGTAATTATTCTCTGATTATCTAATAATTAAACCAAGTTTCAGTTGAGGTGCCGTACCATTTCATTAAAATGGCACAAACAGCAATTTTTTTTTTTTTTTTAATTCTTCTTTTCCCAGCACATAAATACCACATACATCAAGTCAGATTCAAAGGACTGAAGAAATTTGGGTAGATTCAAGATAGACAACATTCGCAACAACAGATTCATTGTTTGTGACAGCTCTAAATCTCTGAGGTGATGTGAACTTCAAAGCACCAATGACACCATAATGATTTCAGTATGTGGTTAGAGCTGGAGCTGTTGAAGGAATTAATGCTGTTTCAAATCTTTAAGTATTTCTTTCCTTTAAAGGAAAGAACAATTTTGGAAAACATTTTGCAGATTTTTTTTTTTTAAATAACTTGTTTTAACAGCTATTTATTCCAGCTTTGTCTGGGCCTACCAAGGCTATTCTATTCCCTGAGTGAGAATAATTCTTCAGATCACACTCATGGTGCATTTATCCATATATAATAATAAAATCTGTGCTTTCTATTGGTTAGAAGCCATTGCTTTCAGGAAATATTCCTGCTGGCAAGCTCATTCAGGGGAATTAACATTTCTTAAATATTATGAATAAATCAACATAGAAACATTTTTTCTTGGCTCTATTTACTACTGGACATGGTAAGAAATCAATGAAAAAGTTTCCCGTGGAGAAGCTTTCCATTTTCTCCCAAGCGATCCGAAAGGAACTGCTCCATTTTTTTTAGTCATTCAATACCTCCTAATCCAGCAACAGTGAGCCCACCTGCTTCAACAGATCACCAGTTGGGCCACTGCAGGGGATTTTTTGAAGTCCAGTTTTATGGTAGTGCTCTGCCCCAAGCACTACTCTGCACTACTCCTTAGCTCTCATCACCAGCCATCTAACTGCTACAGAGCCTCTCTCCCTGGGCTTCTTCAAGAATACTTCTGAAAGCTCCTGTTTTCTTCTGCACCAGAACAAAAGACAACTTAGAATCCTTGGAAATGGATATTTTCCGGCCTGTGCCACCCAGCACAGTGCAAGAGAAGCCTGTGCCCCTGCAGAACATTAATAGCCTCTCATTTTATTCTCATTCCAAGCCAGTCAATCTCCTAATGCTTTTGATGTAAGTTTTAGTGGACTGCATGTCAAGTAGAGGACATTATCCCAATAGCTGTACAGTGATTATCTGGGCTACAGCAGTTATTTCTGAATGAAAGTACTGGTAAAATGCCAAATGTTTTCATAAAGATCACTGTTGTGCTTGCTAAATTACTGGGGTTTCTGGTGAGTCCTAGGGCTGTATACATATATTAGCAAAACAAAACAACATTTAGTAACAAGTAGAGGTTCACTAGGTCACACACTGTCAAATCCAACCCTGAAAAGCACAGAGATCCTATTTTTTAACTCTGCTCTTTTCTGGCTCTCTTCACTGTGACTAATGCTCTCCACATCTCCCTTGATACAGCATGTTTCTTAAACTTCCCTTTTTCAGATATTAAAAGGAATGTAGACCACAGCTTTTTAGAACTTGCCACAAAATTTTCAATGATGGTGTCATATATGTTTTACATTAACAGACCTGCACATCTGCATTTCCTATGTTCTGAGCATTTGGAAGTTAATAAACTTTAAATTCATTACAGAATGTTGAATAGACTGTGAGGATTTTAAATAAGAACGAGAGTCTGATAAAAATGAGAAATGTTTACTTTTCAAATGTCTGTCACCATATCTGACATACATAACATTATTTAGCTCATACTCTCTCATATATTCTTTGTTTCTTTTTTTTAATGATTCCTATAATGTCAGGAAGAAACCTGTCGCTCCAATACGATACTCAGAGAAGAAATGGATTTCTTACAATACAGATAAATATGTTGCTGTCTGTTACTAAAGAATTTCATAAGACTAAATTATTATGACAAGGAAAAATGACTTTAAATTGGTGTCATCTTCAAGTTTTCTTTATTAAATCCTACCTACTCCATGGTGAACAAACAATTTTCATCAAGTGATAGTTCATAAGAATAGTTATGATTTGATTTCAGCTATGTTTTCTGGACAAAGGTATAACTGAGTTTACAAATACTTTCAGAATAATCAAGATTTCTTGCATATAAGGAGGACCTAGTCTTATATTTTCACTCAACTTCTAAAAATAATTATTAAAAGTATGTTTCTACCATTAGGGTACTCTTAAGAGCAATAGAAACCCAGCCAGAGAATTCCCTACTTTGAGCAATTCTTAAGTTGCCACCGAAAACCAGAAAGTTTTATAAAATTATGTATTTGGGGCCAAACACAATAAAAGCCAGACAATCCACTCTTCAGAAGCTGTAATAATTTTAATGAGAGATGGAGGGATGTTCTTGTTTTCACTTCTCTGATTCTACTAATCCATGACTGTAATTCATTAATTCAGGGTCAGACAATGAGCCTCTGAGCAATTATTCACATGAGTGGTCTCACAGAATTCAATGTCCTCATTTAATGTGCCATTAAAATGGTACATGGGTGCATCTAACTAAAGCAAACATTAATTCACTGCAACACACAACAGGTAGCACTGCAAAGTCTCTAATCTCAGCCACTATCATCTATTGAGAAAAATGAGAAAAGAAAATGGCTTCATGAATTTGGCTTGTTCAAGAAAATATTTTGCTGAAAAACCCCCAAGCCTTACACCATATTCAGAAAACCAGGAGACTCAGATTTTTTCAGAATTTTAGAGAGACTACTTTGCACAGTTTGGACAAATTCAAGACAATGCCAAGAAGGGAAAAATCTGAGATGCAATCCTAAAAATACTTAAGCATTACACTGGAGAAGTGTAAGGAGGAAGCAAACACCGAATCAGCCAGGCACATGGGCAACTCGGTCTCACTTGCGATCTCACTTACTCTGTGTTGATGCCAGCCACCATAGCCAGGCACCTTGTGCAAAAGTACATAAGAAGTAATATGAATCTCTGTTCAAGTACAGCACAACCCCAGTTCCTCTTCTCAGGGGAATTAGATGTTCTCTCATTCCTGATCGTGTCTCCAACACTGTTGCAATGTATACATTTTTAACTCAGATAAACAAAGTGTCATTACGTTTAATGTGATGATGAAAAACTGGATCTAAAGAACATATTTTCTGCCTGCCTCTCTATCTTTCTCTATTGCACAGCTTATGACCAAAATTTTGCAGTCAGGCTTAGGATGTTGCCTGAAAGATGCCATAAAACCCTGAGTCACAAGCTAAATGCCTGAAACCATCTCCATCTGCCCATTTCTTTCATATATTTTTGGAGTACACATTGCCAAAAGAGAAGACGGAAGAGGCAGAGACACTGCGTGATTGCTTCCACACTGACGCAATTCACATGTCTTGTTGAAGGCAGGCTTCATTTTGCCATAGTATTGCACAGAGAGATTTGGAAATACACACTACTCCCTGGCTTACCCAGCAGCCTGGTGATTTCCTCAGCACAAACAAAAATCTAAATACAATTACCTGGCCCACAGGCATTGCAGGAGTCTCAAATCTTTGCAAGCAAGATACCAGCTAGGCCTAAAAGTCACTGCATATTTCCTTGCTCGTCAAGAATAGGGTATTCAATACATTTTAGAGATATATGTCCTTCATGGCTGAAGATAAAGGCTAATGAGGCTGGAATTAGCATAGATTAACATCATCCAGTTTTAAAAGGTGTTGAGGGAGTGTGAGTCTAATCCAAAACCCAGAATTCATGCCTCCCATCACCATCCCACGGTACCACACCTGAAAGGATCCTCCCCTGCCTCATGTCGAGCCAAAATATTAATTCACTCCCCAGGGAGCATTTCTTTGCTATGTTCTGTACTGAGATATGTATAAATCAGACTGACTGTATTAGTTCTGTAGCTGGCATGCAAATGCCAGGTATTTATGGAACTATTAATTGCCATTAATACTGGACTGTGTAGTGGGCAACACAGAGGCGTAGAGATCTTATCTCCTAATGTATTTTTGTAGGCAGTGATGTTCTGTAGTCAGAAAAAGATGTTGCTCCAGTGGGTGATTAAGAGCAAGCACCTGACTCTCTATTCTGAAATGAGCTTTGTAGACTGTCAAAGCCTGTGAAAATCCTTCTGCCTTCACCAGAGTGAAGTTACCCTTTATCAGTACCCATTTTAAGGCCCTGAGGACAAAATCTGTGGAAAAAGGTTCCCAAGATAAATCAGAGTTGAGAGAAGAAAGAACATCCCTTCTATAAAGTGTGTTGCATTACAGTTATTGATAGGTGCTATTTTCAGAAATATTAATGCTCTATGCATTGTTGTGTCCGGAAAAGGTCCATCCTTCCTCTTCAAATGTGTAACTTATACATGGAAATGTAAATTGCTTTTGTTAATCCTCTGTCATTTCTTTACAAAAAGACATAACAAAATTGTAACAGTTTGTTACAATTATTCCTATAAAGCATTTAATCTGAAAAGTGACATTTCTCATCTTTGTTCTTGCAATTATTCAACTAAGTGCAACTCAAGAAATAGAGCCCACCCTTGCTTTAGCAAGACCTAAGACACTGGAAAAACTACTGTACTGTAGGAACTATTACATGGGGAAGCTTTGACTTTTTTAGATGAGGTAGAAGGATCTTTAAGCAAGATATTAAAAGGCCTTCTAGAGTCTAGAGACTCCTCATATCCATAGTCCTGCATGGGAATTAGTACCTCCAACAGTTTATGCACCAGACCTGGTGCTGGGCTAGAACCCCAAATGCTATTCAGACCACTTAAAACAGCTGTGTCCCACCACATTGGAACCCTTTCCTGTAATATTTCTTGACAAAAAGACAAGCAACTGAAGAGAAAGGAGAATAAATCACTGATAGTACTGCTTTAGCCTCTGAAGTGTGACGTGTTTGAGTCATTCAATGCAATTCTCTACTATAAAGAGCAAGATGAAATTCCACAAAATACTTACAGTTCTTTGCATTAGCAGAGGAGTTTCAGAACAACCTATCCCTTCATCATTAAAACTTGATTCCATATTGATTATGTCTTCAATCACCTCTTCCATCTGATAAAATAATATTTTAAGACCAATCATTACAAATAATAATGGAAACAATGCTACTCTGAAAATACAGAGGAAATAATCTTGAGTATTTATTACATCCATAAAATTGAATTTCAGGAGCTTATATCTTAAAATTCAAATAATTCGAGCACTTTTACACAATATTCACATTTTTTACTTCTTGTGAAAACAGTTTTTGTGGTTTAGCAAGTTACTTCTTTCCTCCCAAACACCAGCCCGTTCCCCTTTTTTAACCCCTTATTGCAACACGAAGATCAGATGACAGGAGTGCATTGCTAAGTTGTAACTGTGATCTGTCACCTTCAACAAATGTGTCATACCCACTGTGTACTGTTGCATTGGTGCAGGAAGGCTGAAAGGAACCTGTGATTCTGCAAGAGTGTGAGTCACTCAAGATTTGGTGTTACACACTGCTCTCAAGATTCAGCAGGCAGAGGTTTGTGTTGTGTTTGGCAGTACACTGGATACTTCTCCAGCCAGCCTTCTGGTCCCACTTTCGTTCTAATCTGAATCAAAAGCTACTGAAGCAGATGGAATAGCTAATTAATTACTTGGGATGAAACAGTGAATACTTTGCGGACATGTATAGATTTGGACAAGGTACAGCATGAGTTTTCAATGATAATTTTGGTCTGCTTCCATTCACAAAATAACTTTGGGAAAGAACCCATGATGAACCTGTCCCTGTTAACTCTACTGTCTGCAGGAGCAGTTGACCCGTGCTCTGAGGCTTTTCAAGCAGCTCTTGGGAGATGTCTGAAGAGCTGTAGCTGAAAGAAATGTAGAGGGTCCTATGCAATGAAAGAAAGTATCACACAGGGCAGGGACATTTCAACACAGACTTTCAGGCCACGTGGCCCAGCACAGCTCATACGTGCACGCCTCTCCCTGTCCAAAAACCAGGCATGTGCTGTCCGAGGAGTTGTGCCCAGGCTTATTTAGGAAAGGGCTGTCTGGGCCAAAAAGATGCCAGGAAATGACAGCAATTAGACAGTATGAATGAATACAGTTCAGTGCACCAACCTGTGTGTTGGCTCTGTATTATTTACTAATATACCTACAGCCTACACTGAACCACAGGGCACATCTGCAACTAAGAAATTACACTGTGCCAGTCATCTCCCTGGGGCTCTGGGATGGGATTATTCAAATTATTGGAGTAGTGCCTGCAAGGACTTTGACCTGTGCCAACTATCACTCTCCCAGTCATCATCAGGACAGTTCAGGACCATGGTTTACAAGCAGCTGTCTTGCTCTCKAGGACAGAGAGTGGTACTGGGGCGGGCACCGGTTGCTCCTGGTCAGGTACCCAAAGTGCCTGAGAACGATTCCAGCACGCTGTGCTTGCCAGCACAGAGGTGACCACAGAGGCCTCCACAAAGGCCATCTAAAACAATCTTTGCAGACTAGCGGCTCCAGTAATCCATAAACCTGACATAAAATGTCAGTTGTCAATGCAGAAGGAATGGAGGGGTCCCAGGTGAGCTTTCCAGGAAGTGTTGGGTTTATTTTTTTCAGTGTCCTCACGCTTAGCTGCATAACGTCCAAATGCTCAAATGGGTCACAGTGTATTTGTAAGATTCCTCTGTTCTGTTAAAGCCTAAGATATGATACAGCATCTCCATTTCTTATTTCTGTAGGAATTCCCCTTTTACCTAATAAGCACTCTCTCTTGAAATCTATTGAAGTATTAAAGGCCATAATGATCTACATCTCACACTGGCTGAGAATCTGACATTGTATAATAGCTGTACCTCTATTAAAATCGATGGTGGCACTAAAGTTAGCATATCTATGCCAATTTACCCAAGATAACCCATATATAAATATATCAGCTAACTGAAAAATGAATGAGCGATTCTTTCAGTTACATCTTTAAGGTAATCAGTATTTAACTTTGTAATGCAGCTAGGATAATACTTTTAGACAGAAATAACTCTCGTCTGAAAAAAAAAAGTTTTGCATTGTAAAGTACATATTCAAAAAACGTACAGCAATATATGACACACAGATAAAAAGATGCAACAGTACATTTTAACTGGCAGTAATTTAGAAGCATGGTCATGCAATAAGCTATTCACAGGCATTCAAGGGAATTGCCCATGTAATCCAAAAGGATTCAGGGAGCAAGTGCTGCAACCGAAGGCCCCATGAAAGTAAAGAAAGTCATCTCTTGCCCACTACCAATACAATGTGGGTCATGTAACGTTTTTGTAGAAGCACACAAAGCCCATTTCCCCATTCCTTTCGCCAGCCTGGCCCTACCGCATTTTCGTGTTCTCCTCCAAGGGCCAGCAGCTTGGTAACGGGGCTTTCTGGTGTGCTGATGGGAGGCATGTGTCCGTTTCTTAAAATGGAGGTCACTGCCGTGGGCTGGATTGTGTGGGAGTGGGACAGGGAGAGCGTCTGGCTGGACAGCTTGGTATCAAGGGTCAGGTACTGCTTCACCTGGTGCCTCTGGCTTTGTTGTATGTGGTATCTAGACTGATTTTCCAAGTGTGTTTGTACCTGGGAAGGAATGGAAATAACTGCTAAAGTTTCAAGTTACTGGTACCAGTATTTGCCCATATGTTCATTTAAAAAACTTCAGAACAATAGATTCAGCTTTAACAACACTGGATAGAATTATTATTAACCTTAAAGCTTTTTTTTTCAGTTTTGCACCCTTACACATTTCTTATTTGTGTACTATTTTCCTCTAACACAGCTGAATAAACCTTCTGAATAATTATCAAAGAAAAATAGAATGAGAAGAGAGAAACATGGTCCCGAGAAAAGACCGGAACTATGCTACACATTTTTCTCTTCTCGTTTAAGAATGATCTCTGTTGAAATCACTGATCATTAGAATCAAATCTACAAGCATATATGTACTCTAAAATTAATATCACAGTGTATTTACTCTTTTGTACTTGAAAGAGTAAATAAATGTATGAAGAAAAACATAATCCAACCAACTTCAAGTAATATCAACAGCAGCAGACATTCACTCATACCTAAATCTACATTTGACTCACCTTGTAATAAGTACAAGTTAAATGAGGCATTGCTGCACTTTTGCAAAAAAAAAAGACCAAAATAAAGAGTCCAAGCTATAGTCCTGGATGACTGTTCAYGATCCTCAAACCACACAGTCTTCTTGAAGTGCCTCTTGAGGACAGATCACTTTTTGAGTTGGTAGGACTTTATAAACTGAGTGGTCATGCCAAAATGGCTAATTGAGTAAGACTTTGGGCCATCCTTTGATTACAGAGATTGACAGTTGCTACTTCAAACAGCTTCCATTTCAGATCAATGTCACATTCCTGCAATTTAACTACCAGAGGAGCACTGCATACACAAACCTTACTGTCATTTCAGCCCTGTGGCTTTCTCCTCTTCCTATGGCATGACTGGTCACAAATTTCTTGTAATAAATTTTTCTCAAGTGGCCTCTGTGTAAGCATGATTAATATTTGTTAAATAATAGCAAGACTTGCTTTGCAGCCCTTTTTTCTCAAAAAAAAAAAAAAAAAAATCAGTCATTTAAACAAACTTCTTTTTAATTCCCCTAACATACATAAGCAGAGATAAATAGCCCATAAAAGGGGTTTGCATTTAAATTAGTTATATTTTTGTACAGTACTGCAGTACCTACTTTATTTTTAATCATGTTATGGTGGCATGTCTAGAATTGTTTTAATTATGTTTCTTTAAACTAATTTTCTAGTCATATAAAAAAGATTAAGCCATGCAGTAATGAATATAATATTAATTATTTTGATGTAAGGCTTAAAGTTATTAAATAATATTCCATTAAAATATTGATATGAAATCTTAAAAACACTGTTTAGATTTTCCCCTGTTTTATGTTAGGAAGGTATGCATTGCATGTAAGGTTTTAAAAACTACACGTGTATTTGGGATTTACTTAAATCACGATATTACTTGTCTTAACTGAGATCTTTGTGTTAGTTTTAGAAAGTGTATAATGTACTGTTAATTTAAGCTCTGATTTATCATGTGTAAGGATACATGTAAAACCATCCAAAATAATTCAGATTCTTATGGATCTGTTTACTCCTGCAGCTTCAGTAAGACTTAAGCTCACATCGAAAGTTAGACTCTCAAGCAGTTTCTTAAATTAGAATCCAAACATGAAATCTACTGCATGCCAGTTTAACAAGAGTATCGATCTTGGGAGAAATGCAATGTGCTGAGGGAAAGAAAAAATGTCCTGTTGTATGGCCAGAGCAGGGATTTGCTGTGCACCCTTGTTTTCTGCTCTGTTTCAGAAGCACCCACAGACACTTCGTGCTTGTGCTGGACTCTAGAGTCACTGAATGAATCCACACAAAGTGACCACTACCCAGACCCTTGCACTGCCTAAACTGATGAAGATCTCTTTCCAGCAATGCAGAGCACTGCAATCAACAACTCTGAAAGCACAGCTTCTTTGCATGGCATAAATGGGAGTGGGATCAATGCATAGGCTACAAATGCATTTACTGCATTTCAGCCCAGCTACTTTTTTCTCTTAAATGAAGCTGATGATCACTCTGAAATGAGCAACGAATTGTTGTCTTAGAAATTCTACAGGCCTACCTGAAGCATGAAATCCAGAATATCAAATATCTTCAAATTAAATGGGAAACATAAGAAATTTGCAGTGTCTGAAGTCTATACTAACTTGTTTTAAAGTTTCTTTTAATAAGGAATTTTAATAAGGAAGTGGGTTCTGCACAAGACGACTGATGAAAAGTCAATGGCTTGCTTTTTGCTTTCTCTGGACTTCAGATGCTAGTGGCAGACTGAAACCTCTGTGCTGCCCGATTTCCTAGTGAACCTCCACAGGGCCGTCCCACCAGCGTGGGGGGAGGATCTGTGAAAGACAATCAATCAGCTAACTGCTGACTAAGTCAAAAATCAAGTTTATCAGGAGGGCTTGTTTTGTATGATATTCTTTCAGTGCTTATACCCTGTCAGTACTGTCCTGAACTTCCACAAGCAGGAAAAGAATTTAAAGCTTCGCTGATGGGATCTGTTGCTATGGTTTTGCAAACCTCTCCATCCCCTTTACTGTGCCAGTTGCAGTCATTACAAAGCAGAACCATTGAGGTTAAAAAGGGATCTATGCCCTGATTTTCAAAAAGTACCTAAAGTTGCAATCCCTGATCATCTTTATATATATAAATAAGTCTTAGAAGTCAATGCTAATAACAAGAAGTAAAGCACTTTTGAAAGTCAAGCCACTGTGTGAAGACAAAGCAGAGTTGGACTCTTATTTTCATAATGATACTGCTAGTGTATAATAAATGGGGAAAAAAAGTCATACTGTGCCAAAGGGATACTAAGATTGCAAAGTCAAGCTCTCAAAAATTAGAAATGACAGTTAAAACTGTCCATGTAACACATGTGAAATAAGAGCAGAAGCTCAAAACTTAATAATTTTATGAAACCCGATAGTCAAGTGTCAAATACCAAGTATGATCGGTTTATTCTCCACTGGGATGCTGGATGACTTTTATTAAATTATATCAGTATTATTAAGCTCAGTTTAGGTTTTCTGAAAATTTTAGATTAAATAAACTCTTTTAAATAACGATTCCAGTAATTACAAACATTAAACATTGACTTCATTTTGAGCTTCTTTTTAATGGTGTAAAAAGAATGTCTAAGCACTGGCACAGGTTGCCCAGAGAGGTTGTGGAATCTCCATCCTTGGAGATTTTCAAAACTTGACTGGACAAGGCCCTGAGCACCTGAGAAAGCAGAATACATCTAGAAATARCCAGGAAAATTTGAATTGGTAGTCTAAATATTGAAACTCTGGATAATCATTACTAAGTCTGGGAAAAAAATGGTATCAGGTTAGGGGTTCAGTGAAATAAATGCAAAAAGCAAAATAACTGGAAGGTAACTTCTACACATAAGTAATCCCACAAGTAAAACAGCCCAGAGCAACATGCACTTAGCTGCTTAGAGACCTTGACCATGTGTATATCTTAGATCCACTAGATACGGTTCTTCCACAGAAAACTGAAAAAACCCAAAAGATTTTTCAAAGTAGAAACATCCTTATTTCACCCAATAATCCCAGCATGGTGTCCTCCAGCAGTGTTGGGAGACTGATTTTCTAATTCCTCATCTTTTGAGGAGTTCCCATAATCTGTGAGAACATTTTATCAGAGACTATGTGAAATTTTAAGGTGACGGTATCTGAATCTCTCCAGTCTAGGAGTCCTCCCATATATAAAATCATTAAAGTGTCTTTGGACCAAGGACCTGCAATGGTGAAGCTGACACACCCTTTACTGCCACAACAGTCTGAATATAGGGATATCTTCTTTTTCTTTCCTCTCTCTGGAAATGAAAGTTTAATCATTTGTTTAAAGCAGAGCAGCTTTAAAGGAAGACCCTAAGATGGTTTTCAGGGTAGAGCATCCCAGAAGCTGGCAGCTCTGTGGAATCTGGTTTCTCATCTCTGACACAAATTAAGCAGTGTGATTTGATAAAGCATACCTTCTAGCTCTCAGCACACCGTTTTCTATTAAATGTCTCTCTGCCTTCCTATTTTTTTGCGAAATGGATGACCTTGCTTGTTGATATGCCTGATTTCTGGGAATCCCTAGCAGAAACAGGCACCCAGTGACCACCTGACGATCCAGATCCTGACTCAGACAAGCCTCAGACACAGCCCAGGACTTAGTGTTGTCCTGCTGGCACACCTGCTCTAGCTCTCGGTATAGTCAGTGACCTGACCCTTCCTGTCAAGCGCTCCTGAAGTTATGTAGGCTCTTTTGACTGTTGTGTGTGTGAGGTGTAACAAGGTGACAAATTTGTGCAGATGAAGTGCTGGTTCTCCTCCCAGGCATTCTCTTGCTGCGGCTGTGGCCATGTATTTTAAATGCTAATTATTTCAGATTATTTGAGGAGTGAAGGACAGCATAAAGTTCAACAGTAAATAGATTATCACTCCCTCCTAGGCGCTGCTTTTGTCTATTATCTGGCTTTCTTAATCATGCTGAAATTAAAGCCTATTCAGAACCAGAAACATCAAGTATGTGGGGAGCCAAAAGCATCCAGCCCAAACTCAAACATTTTAATTCCACCAGAACAAAGCTAGAACAGAAATGAACAATTGGAGATGGACTTTGTAATCCAGAAAAGATCCCAATGCACATGTAACTGACTGTACCTATTTCTGGTTTATATCTTACTGACAAGCCAGTTCTGAGAACAAGACATAACAGCCTTTCAGAATTACAGATGCATATTCAAACTTCTTCAATTGCTCTTTCTAATTTGAGCACACATCATCATGTTGTAAAACTGCGGTAGAGTTGTAACATCTTTTCCCACATTCACACTAATTTTACTTTCATTTCTAATATATTGCACAATGGCGTAGCTAGGCCTTCAGAAGTTTATTTACATAAACTATTTTACTTCCACATTTGCTGATGAGACTTTTTTCCCACCAGTAAAAGAACACCTAGCATGCCAAAAGTAAGAAAGAGGGCATATTTAGGGCACCTAAAGGAGGCATGAACAATGTCAATGATATTCCAGTAAGTAGCAGTGCTACATCTTGTATTGGTATTCCACTAAGGGCAAGCAGGTGATACCTGCACTCCCAGGCTGCTTAGCCCAACATCAGTCCTGGGAGAAATAATAGGAAAACTGAAAAGAGATTCAATTAATAAATTATTAAAAGATAGGAATATAATTAATGGTAGTCAACATAGTTCTGTGCAAAATAAGCCTTGTCAAACAAATCTACTTCTGTTCTTTGATGAGATTTTAAGTTAGATTGCCAAAGGTAACGATGTAGGTATAATGCACTTCAACTTTTGTGTGCCTTTTGACTTAGTATCATTCAATATTCTAATTAAAAATATAGCACTGTACAATATCAATAAAGCGTGTTTTAACTGGATTAAGAATTGGCTAACGAACATGCATAAGAAAGTAATCAGCAAAGGCTCAGCATCAGAAAGAGGGGCTCTTCAGTCTTGTACTACTCAACATTTCCATCAGTGATTTGGGACTAAAGAAAAATAAAACTGACTAAAAAGAATAAATATTTTTTAGAGTAGTGATCCCATTCAGAGAAAATGTGTTCCAGTCAGCCAAATACACATCTGCATATGCTGGAGGAAGAAATACAGGATGCAACAATGGAGAAAACTGAATGGAGAAAACACTGGAAGCAACAAGTCTGTAAAGAATTTGGGGTCGTAACAAACCAGCAACTCAGCAGGAGTGTCCAGGTGATGCTATAGCAAGGAAGGGAAAATGGCATAAAGGAAGTAGTGAATAGGAGCCTGGCTTTACTCTGCTTTTATGTATGGCTCAGGAGAGATTAGTAATGGAATCCTAAAAATATTTCTACCCTAAACATTTTTAAAACACTGTTGAAAAAATTGAAAGGAGGCAGAAAATAACTATGGAAGTAATTGAAGACTGAGAAAAGGGTGTTTCAATGAAAGTTTAAAGAAATCCAGCTGTGTTCTTGATGTCAAATTAAAATTTTTGAAATTTGTGGGAGATGCTGAATGTGACAGGGTCTTTCAGCTAGCACAGAAAGTGGCAAGAGCCACTGGTCACAAGCTGATGTTAGGCAAGCTCATATCAAAAATTATGTGAATAAACAGTGAAATACTCAAAAGGAAATGCTCTAACTGCTGTTTTCTTCAAACTAAGGGTCGATGACTTTCTGGAAGAGATGCATTAGCCAAATCCAAGATATGGTTTTTTCAAACACATTCTTGGACTCAAAGCTGAGTATTCGGATAATAACTGAATGGAATACAAAAGCCTGTGATTTTAGAGGAATTAGAACGAGTGGTCTAATAGCCCTTTCTGTGTTTAAATTTTATGGATTTTTGGATCTAAGAACTGGCTATTATAATAGCAACTTTTTCTTTGATGAAGATTCACTTTGAATTTAATAAATGTTTAAATCTCTGCTACAAAATAATATGTTTAAATATGGTCATAGTATACCAGACAGAACTCAGTAGACTTCATTACAGTTTGCCATTTATGCTGGATGTTAATTTGTTCCAGTTTTTTTAATAGCTTTTGAAGTAAAATTTCTCACCCTGATGGGATCGCATCATTTATCATTAGTCCTGAACACAACACCTCTCTGAAACTGTTTGAGTTATGGAGCTTCATGTTCTTTTCAGCCACTGTACCAGAAAATAAGCATCTAATTATGAACTTTTTAATTATTAAAATGTTCTGTAAGTACCCAAAAAGTCTAATTCCATTTTAAGATAAGAAACAGTCACAACACAGACTATTTTACCTCTATTTCTGAGGACTTTCAAATGGATTTTAAGGGTACAGAAAAAAAGCATTTTTAGTGATGAAATAATCCTTTTTAACTTCTATTACAAATGAACATCAGTTGTTTGTTTGTCCTGCTCTTTCTATTAAACTTTTTGAGAAAAGCGTATTTGTGAAATTATTTCATAATAAAATGAAATTGCAATTTAACTTAGCAATTATACACTTCTGTTCTATCTTAAAAACTATCACCAAATAATGTAGCTGTTCACTTTAATGCTTAGTTTATAAAAGCGTGTGTGATTATGTCAATTAATTACTTAAGCTAAACACAGTAATTAATTTTTAAATGTGAATATTTTTCTTATTGGAACTTTGATCTGACTAGATGAGACCTTCTCCATTAATATGCATGAAGAGAGAACACAAAGCAAAAGACATCCAGTCTGGCAACTCACAGCTGTGTTTAGTTGATGCCTTATAGTAGCTTTCAAGTTAAAAAAAAATTCTCATGTGACTCTAATGCACTATTTTTCATCTTATTTAACCTTTGACATCATATTCATCGGGAACTTGTGAATGTTCTTTCAAGGGTGAAGAGACTGATGAAGAAACATTTTAAAGTTCTTTGACAAAGGTCATGTCTTCAACAATGACTACTGCGTCTGTATTTTGGTATCTCAATGTCTAAAAATAGCTGATAATTATAAATCTGCGGTAGGATGGGAGCAATCAGAAATTCTCCATCACACTGCCAACCATTATGAAAACCAAGAGCAATGTGGGAGCAAAAGAACTGCAGAAGAGACTTTGCAGAAACCAGTGCTGGGTAAGGAAACTTTCTCTGCACCACATAGGCAGCAGAACAGCATTTCTTTCAGGGAGACGAAGGCAGCAGAGCTCTCAGGGCTGCGGCTGTTAGAGGCTAGATCTTACAGCTAGCCATTTCCCGTCAAATCCCCACACAGACACAGGGATTTTGATAGCATTTCCCCATTGTGGTATTCTCTAGCACTCACTGAGCATTGATGGCTCAGTCCTTTCAGGTATTCCTCTGTGCTAACCTCCTTGTGCAATCAGAAATGAGTTGGGGGAAGCCAACTACCTGCACCGAGCAGCTACAGAGACATTATCAAAGCAAGCACTTCCATTTGCGCCAGTATACCTGAGACACTCTTGGCTTCTTAATTGAACTCCTGCAGTTAAGATACACACAGCTCTGATGGCTCCTTATCCATCACCAGCTTCACTTCTGAAGAAAGGTTGCCTAAGGTCTTAAGGCCAGCTTGTCATGTTTTAAAATAACAATGATTCTCGATGACTTTGTGGTCTTCACTGGCAGAAAAGACTCAAGTTTTTAATATTGCTCTATAAAAACAGCCTATAAAGTTAAGCAAAGCAAACTACGGGAAGCATTTTTACAAAACTATCCCTTTGATTTAAGTTAGAATTTAAGCTGAGAATTTAAACTGTGAATAAAACCAACCACTACAGTTAATAGGCCACACAAGCATAACAATGGACCACAATCAAATTATGAAACCCGGGCTAATATCCTTCCTTTGACTCTGCACAGTGACCCTGTCCATGCTCTCATTGATTCCTGAGATCTGTGAATATAATAAATCTTTACTGTTCCAGTTCTTCTTTATTGTTGGTGTTATTAAAGGACAGCGAATGTGACTCTCACATTGGAAGAATGGAAAGAAACTTTTGGTATGGCTAGCTATGTTTGAAGAGCTAGGTCCTCATACCTTTACTTAACTACTTGTCTCTATCTCCAGAAGTCATTCAAATTAGGTCAGTGCATAAGATGCTATTAAATGGAGAAGAGGGTATCACACATGTATTCAAGGAAAATCAGTTTTGAATATGGAAAGTATAATCATCTGGTTTTTAGTTAAAAATCTTCTGCTAATGAACTTCTACCAGTGCAGTTTGTTCAGCCCTTGTAGAAGAAACAAAATAGCAACATTAAAAGTTCTTCTGTATTGGTCAACTGCAACAACTAACACAGATCCATACAAATTACAGTTATAGCAGCATGGGAAATCTGCAACTAGAATGATGTATTATATTCAGAGATTCAAGATTTTCTGACAAATATCGTACATCAAAAAGAAATCTACTCCAAAATATAGGATTCATGTAACACAGGCTGATACAGGGATCAGGAATAATGAAAATGTTTGCAGACATGGAAGTTCATATTTTAATGTCAGCATTTTTAATTATTTAACTTCAGATGAAAGCACTCAGAAAAGACAAAAGATGACTGTATTATGAAGATCCGTATAGTCTATTTTGTTATGCATAGGTGAAGTCTGGAATATAGGTCTAACATTGGAGAGAACCAGTAGGTATGTGTACTACCTTTATGTGTAGATGAGAAAGTCAGGTGGCTGAACTTCAAAATGAATGAACCAAAAGAAGAAAGATCACTGGTGTGATGGCTACTTTAGTAAATTCCTGAATAGTTTCAAAAGTCTCTGATTTGTTCTTTGATTTCTAATTGTTTTCATGTGACAACTGTCATTTTCTCACTTGTATCTCACTTTAAAGGTTAAGAGAACTCAGAGAGGTCAGCCTTAAAAAGTATGAAGAGGGAGCATGAAGTAATAAGTTTCTCATTGTGTGCTATACATTTTTTCAGGCTCCCCAGGTGAGCAGACACTGTATCATTTGAGATGCAATGATGGCAGTAATATTCCTCCTGTTCACTTACAGACAGAGAAACAATCCTAGAAGCTAGATCTGAAAAGTGTATTTTCCTGGTATGTAAGGATATGGACATCAAATATAACGTGGAAAAAAGTACTGATGCTAAAATTTTAAGAGGAGAAAATAGTACTTTGGCATTTGAGTATACTGATATTTCTGAGGGAGGGGTATGTCTTTTTGTCCTTACTTCTTCATTCCGTTGGACAAGTAGTGTTTGCACACAAATAATAACATTTATAATGCACTTTCTAATAACTTTGTCATGTGGCAGCACAAGGTAAAGAAGAAAAAGACAAAACCTTAACACAGCAAGCTTACCTCTGGCGTGCTATTCTTCTTCAAAAATAGAGTAAGTGCAAAAGGATTAGTGATTTTGGATAAAACCAGTGGTTTTGCCTATTTCTAATATGAAAGATTCATGACTGTATGCCAAGGGGACTACAGCAACTTCCCCAAAAAAGTGAAACCCATTGGTTGAAAAGCATGATCAGTTTGTTAAAAGTGGTAACAATTTCACCACCAGATGACAGCACTGCTTATTACTAACCCCTTTTTGTGTGATTCAGTTCTCCCTCATTTTGAAAACAAACTGTACCGAGGTATGCACCCCCCAGCCCATGCACTGCAAGAATGGAGGAAACAAAGCTGGTGGCATAAGGTGGTTTGCTGAGGTAGTCACCTCAGGGAGGTTAATCTGTTGGACACATTATTTGAAGTCTGTGAAGGGTTATAGCTTCTCTAAAGACACAGACAAAACCAGCTTCAGCCTGAGAAATGTGCTTTCTATTGCTTTCCTCAGTCTCAGAACGATAAAGAGGGCAAGGGGGGAAGCTTTCGAAGTAGGCATCTTAGGTTCAGCTTCACAACACGATTTTTGTGAAATCAAGGCAGCAATATCATTTTGAGCCAGTTTAGGATGTGGCCACAAAGTGTGCTTTCATACAAGGGGAACAGATTGGGTTAGCTGACAGCAGTAGGTGACATTTCCRTCAAAAACAGGAATGGCACATCAAGGTTAACTATATGAGAAAAAAGTAACAAAAAAAAATTCATATCAGTTGTTAAGAGCATTTTTTTAAATCCACCTGGTCCATTTTGTGTTCAAATACTTTTTATGGCTGCAAGTGGCAAGGAGCCTGACCATGGTGATGCTTCAGGATGCTGTTGGCATGCTGCTCATGGGGTTAGCAAACACTACCTTCAGTACTTGAACACCAGCTACAAATCAGTATATTCTTTCAGCAATACACTTCCACTTATGTTCTGAGAGTAGTAACAGTGGATTTACAGTGCAGCAATTATGTGGCCCTTGAAATATTTTAGTGATTTTATAGGATTTATGTTTGCCACTATTCTTATAAATAAGAGTTAAATAAAGAGCCCAGCTCTTAGTGAAAAAACACTTAATATTACCAGAAATTATAATGAAAATAAATTTTTACTTAAAATTGTATAATTTATTTTGAGGAGTCTTTTCTGAACTATAGTTTTGCATGTTTGAGTCTGAAAAGATACTTTTCAGCCTAACACCAACAAATAACTGCTAAAGAGGAGAAGGGAAGCTGAGAATTCATTCAGAGAACACTTACAGAGTGCAAAGCTCCAAACACTTATGTTTTGCTGTACTCCACAGTTGACTGGAAATCTCACAAAAATAACATAATTGGTACTTTCAGTACTGAACTGAGCAAGCAGTCTTGCCTTTTGATGTATATTTAAACTAATCTTAGTTCACAACATGTTCCATTCAGCAGTAACTCAATTAGCCAACCAAAAAAGAGAAGATATTAATATCATTTCTAATGTACAACAGATCAAAATTCAGTTCCTTTTATAATTACTTAAATTCTGAAATCAGCCTTTAAAAACCTTTAGAGCAAGAACTGCTGTAAAAACACCATAAATACAATCAAAAGGGAGCCTAGCAGAAACAACTACATGTYCTTCAGTGTTAGAGCTGTACTTTGCGGCAATTCCATTTCAAGTCAGGTACAACAAACATTTGTGCACTTAGTAGACACTACAGAATAGGAGCTGGAGGAGTGATATTAGGGTAAGCTCAAACTATTCAACAGTTTTCAGCCAATATCTGCTAAATAAAAACATGTTAATTAACAAAAGATGATTGATTTTACTGGGATTAATCAAGAGAAACTCCCACTTAGTTTAAATGAGAGTTCTGTGTGAATATGGAATTAAAGATTACTACTGGTAAGTCATTATTAAGAGTATTAATTATAAGCTGTATTGTACAGAACAAGTCTTTCAAATGCAACAGTCCTAATGTGGAAAGGAATGTACACGTTAAAAATAAGTTAAGTTAGAATTGCCTAGAAAAATGATTGTCATAGCTATGTATCTGTGTGAAATCTTTCTGCCTCCAAAATTTTTTTTTTAGCTGAAAGTAAGAATATTTAATAAAGACAACAGTATTTTAAAGAGCCTTCAGGATGTTGCCACAGAACTTTCAGCAGGAAAACATGTCCCAGTGTTTGTACTGCAACAAAGCGGTGTGCTGTGAATGTTAACACCAAGATTTAGTAAGTGAGTTTACTAGTATTAACAAATTTCTTTAATTATCACGTGAGTTAATTAGCATTTATCAGCATAATCAGTAGGCCATGTTACGGAAAGAAGGCAAACAGTAGTCTCTGGTCTGTCTTAAGAAGATGGCAGATAAAACTGTGATTGTCACACATGCAAAACAAAGCAAGAACCGATTAGCCTGATTTTCATCACGCAGTTAAAGTGCAGAAACATTGGTTTGCCAGCATAGTTACCTACCAGCAGTGGCTGGATTTCTACCAGTTTTATCACCTCTACAAAACAGCATCGCCCCAGAGCCCAGGTACCCGAACACAGCAGGGTGAACAAGAAAAGACTAGTACAAATCTGGCCATAAATAATGTATGTTGCTGTTTGTGTATATCCAGTTGGTTCGAGGGAGAGAAAGGAGAAGTGGTTCATAAGGGTATTTCCTTAACTCTGGCTGGAATTTCAGTTAAAGAAGAAGAAATGATACAGCACTTTTAAGGAAAGAAACTTCCTATCTGTGCCTTAAATGCATTATTAACTGAAGAATATATGCTGAAAGAAATCAATAGCATAATAGTATGGCCATGATAGCAGTTTCCTTCAATCGTTTTGTCAGTCTGTCATCACTGTTGCCATTCAAAAGGCCGCAAAGCCTAAACAGAGGCAGAACTCTTCCTATTACAGTCTTTTACTATTATAATCTAGAATGAGCTAATTATCTTCAACATCAAACACCAGGGTTATTCTCAACCCAGTTCACAGTCCCAGTTTATTCAGCACTGTTTCAAAGTAGTTTAACAACACAATTTGCTGAGATTTACTTGGGCTCATCACCTTTTCCTTAGCTGTATGCAGAGCATATATGTAAGACGGTTACATTTTGGTAACACCCTTATTTTTCTCAGTCAAGTCCAGATTTCATCCTTACGTTGGTGGCCCTCAGGACCATCCCACTGAATTAATGGATGCATAAATGTTTGCCAGAGTGGGGAAGGCTTTCTTACGGAAAACTGACAGAAAAGACAGCCTAGGTAAATGTGGCCTCAGACTGTAGCTGTGCTGGTCTCTGAGCGCTTTGTTTGCCTTGTCCCTCCTTCTTTGACCGCAGCTGCACGAGTGCACAGCTCACTGTTACAGTCAGGATGGGCAGGAGTATCCTTCTCTAAAGATTATGAAATCCCGCTGCTTGAAGTGCAGAATTCCTGCTGTCCCTCCCCACGGCTGGATCTCCAGCAGAAGAGTTTAGCTTGTCACGTTAATCCGGGAGTCTCCAGGCCAGCTAAATTTACCCGCATTTTCAATTCCTGAAGCAAGATTTTCATGTCTACTACTAAAGTTTCATTTTCACTTCCAAAGGTACACTTTACATTATTGTAGATTTTCTCTCTTCAAAAACATTTATAGTGCAGTTGAGTTGAAATTTACATTTCACAAGGTAAGTGAAAAGGTCCTTTTCAATTATATCACCAACCCCCTTTTCTCCGGCACGAAGGTCTCCGTAAACCTTGAATGAGAAACTAGGTATAGCAGTATCAATGGAGAATACTCAAGTCACCTGAGATTTGCAGGTGGCATTACCCTCCTATTTGCTGGAAAGCTTTGAGGCAATGTTCAGAGTAGTGGGAAGAGCAGGAAATACTGACTCAGGATGAATGGGCGCAAAACAAGAACTGGTTTTAATACGATTATGAAAGAGGAAAACACTATAACTAAGAAAAATTAGAAAAGTTAGACCAACTGGCTAAATTAGGCTGATAAGGTAAGTAGAAAAAATTAGGGCTCAATAAAAAGCTGTCAGAAGACTAAGCAATGGAAAGAACATTAAGTTCAGTTTCTACTTAGAAGGTATTTTGGGTATCCCTCTATTCCTAGCCAGAATACTTGAAAGCAAACATAAAGCCCTTCACCAAGAAAATAGGTAGAATAAAACTGTGAAGGAAAAGAAAGATGAGTCTGTCATCATAATGAAAACTAAACAACCTTAAAAGAAGAAAAGGAAAACCAAGATAAGGCAATTACACAAGCTGGGATGTAGACAGAACAATAACAACCAGAGAATGCTGGAACATAATAATAATAATAATAAATGTAGACCCTATTCCAGTTTTCTAGTGAATAGTTTACTTAGGTGCCAAGTCTAAAACTGGCCCTGGCAGTAAGCAGCATGAAGCAGTGCTGCCATAATAAACATAAAGGATTGGAGTTCCCAGTTTGGCACAAGAAAATGTCCTGGGTCCTTACATAGAAGAAATGTTTAACTATCAAACAAAACAAAGAAATAGAACATGTTCAATGTAAAAACAAGCTTGGATGCAGAAAATCCTGATTAGCTCACTTTCTGTATTTGCACAGAACAAAGGGTCCTGATGTTACACCTGAAGCTGAAGAGACCACAGGAGTACCTCAACCAGAAAGCCCTTTGCCAGCGTGGACTGGGGATCATACAAAAGACTACCAGCAGTGATACTCCCAGAAGGGTTTCTGATCATGGATCCAAAGTAGATCTGGTTGTTTTGTTGCTAGGGTTTTCTTCAAGATGGCAAATTTTGGACCAGACAGTGAACAGGCAGGCAAATAATTTAGAGCTTTAACTGCTTCGTTAAAGCAAATGCCAGTCTGTCCTCCCTCATAGGCAAGAAGGCAGTAGCAGCAGTACAGTTTCACTGTTTAGAGGATGTACACAGAAACTTATTTGAAATAGATTTTATGTCAGAGTGTGCAAGGTGTGTGTTCACTGTGCAAAAACTGCCATGGATGGGAGGGGAAAGGTGTCTCATGGAAGAGCAGCCCTGGGCAACAGCTAATTTGGTTACTAACCATACTTCAAATACTGAGAAGAGAGGGACCTGGGATATTTTTTGGCTGAGGATTCAGTAAAAGCCACAGAAAACTCCATAGTAAACCTTTCTTCTCTCAATCCCAGTATACAGATCTCAATTTCAGTGTACGGGGTGTCCAGTAGTTCTAGGATTTAGACTTCAATAAYAAGAAGTGTGTTACAAGAGAGATGAACATGGATATTAGTTTCCTAAACATACCTTTAAAGCCCACCATCTGGGAGGTCTGATATAAGACACTCTGGGATTCCCTTGATGAGACAGATACAGAAAAAAGTCTTTGCATAGACGCAAGACAAGTTAAAATGATTCATGGTACCAGTGACTGCTGCACATTAAAATTCTGTCTTTTTACTGTAGGCTTCAGATTTGGACACCGTCTCTGAAGAAAATGTGTGGAGGGTAAGCAAAAGAGAAAGGCTGGTAAGAAGGTGAAAACAGAGGATTACAGCAACAAGTGGCCTGCACAGCAGTAGGAAATAGAAGTCTGCATATGAGCCTTCGTATATAGAGATCATTCACACTCTGTTCAATGACTGAACAAGTCTTATGAGGAGCGGCTGAGGGAACTGGGACTGTTTAGTCTGGAGAAGAGGAGGCTCAAGGGAGACCTTATCGCGCTCTACGGCTACCTGAAAGGAGGTTGTAGTGAGGTGGGTGTCGGTCACTTCTGCTAAGCAACTAGCGATAGGATGAGAGGAAATGGCCTCAAGTTGCTCCAGGGGAGGTTTAGATTGGACATTAGGAATACTGAAAGAGTGGTTAAACATTGGAACAGKCTGCCCAGGGAAGTGGTTGAGTCACCATCCCTGGAGGTATTTAAAAGACGTGTAGATGTGGTGCTTAGGAACGTGGTTTAGTGGGCATGGTGGTGTTGGTTGACTGTTGGACTCGATGATCTTAGAGGTCTTTTCCAACCTTAATGATTCTATGATTCTATGACTTAAATTCCAGATTCTGTTTTACAGCTGTACAGTAAAATCAATCAGTATTAAAATAGAGCATATAGAGTACTGCAGATTAGAAAAAAAGGGACKTTTCAGAGTTGTGACCTTCTCTACTAGTGATCAATGGAAGTTGAAGGCCATGTCTCCATCCTCCTGAGTCCAAACTCAGTAGCTTTTACAACACGGTGAAGACAGAAGGTGGACACAAAAGCAGTAGTTGATTTGAGGTAGGGCGAAGAAATAAATGTATTTAATAAATACTAATTCTCAAGAATCACTTGGTTCCTTCCACTTATCTGTTCCTCTAGAACTTTTTGTGGTTGCATAGTTTTTGTTTCCACAGTTAAATAGTTTTTATTTAACCTACTTATTTCCAATTCCCAAATTTCCCCTTAGCTAAGTAGGAGCTTACTTTGTCTCTACTTACTTCCATCTCATTGCGGGGGGGTGGTGAAAGTGGGGGGATTGTTTKTTTTTGTTTAATCACTGCTTATTGGTACAAGAATGTCTTTATCCTTGCTAATATCTTTCTAGGCCCTGATCCTGCAACTACCTACACTTTTCCCATTTTATCCTACAAAGGGTTTTCACTGATTTCAGGGAAATACATGGACAATTGCTTGTAGGACTGAAGCTTTAAGCAGTAATTGTCAAGGGCATCCTGCATTAGTGAGCTATGAAAAAAGTCCTTAAGAAGTGTACTACGCGTGGGTTGTACGTGACAAAGAAGTCATATTTTATGCCTATTTACATTACTGAGAATTGATCATAAAATTTTGACTAGCCAAAGGACATGTATGTCTTGGAAGAATCAAGATGACAAGCTGGCATTTCTTGGCTTAAGTTAACATTCTTTAATCACCAGACCATGTTGTGGCTCCACTACACTGGGTTCTTCCTGAATGCAGCAAAACAGTCATGCCATTCATAGGAAAATCACTCTTTCCACAACACTTGCCAGTAATTTAAATTACAGTGGGTTGGCACTCAGGAGTTCTGTGTATTCAGTCCCTGCCCTTGCTACATTTTCCCTATACASCCTTGAGCAAAATATTTAATCTATTTTCCTTGATAAATGTGAATAATAATATTTATTTATCACTATTATTATATCTTTTTCATTTTGGAAAATCTTTGGGGCAAGGATTATTTCAGTCCCATTGGGACAATAACACCACCTCTTCACTGGGACCTTTAGTTGAAACATCTCTTCTTCTTCTTCTCCTTCTCCTTCTTCTTCTTCTTCTACTACTACTACTACTAATAATAATAATCCCTTACTTATTCCCAGTAAAAAAACAGACTACACAATTTTATTTTTCAAGATAAGACATACAGCTTTGAAGCTAAATATAAAAATTCAGTCTTTTCTCTTTTGTGATAACCAATTAATCCCTGTTAGTAGACTGGTAGTTTATGGACAAGAGTAGATATGCATTATTTTCTTACCAGTATAAGATTTATTCCCCCAGAGTTCCTATAACAGCTTATTAGAAAATGAATTCTTGCATCACAAGAAAATTCACTGCAGCCTAGCTTGCTTTTTTTTTTTTTAACTAGTGAAATATGTTTGCTCTAATATGTTTACAATGTAAACACCCATGCAGGGTATTTTTTCATGTATAAGAGCTTGACAAGAGTATATAAAAGTCTGGATATACCTTCTCGTTTTGTTCTTTTATTGATAGAACTTGATGTTTCTATCCTTAACAAGAAATGTCTTGCCTGCTCATGTTTATGCAAAACAGATTTTTTGGAAGAGAAGGAAAAAAAGAGGTACTGTAACATCAGAAGGAAACATCAAAGGACTAGTGGCAACATCTTAAGGCTTTTATCAAAGTAGTGAGGGAATGCATTAAAGCAACAATATATGTAGCTTACAAATGATAGGACTGTCAAATTCAACAGTATGTCTGATGAACATAGAGGACATGTTTTTACATGCATTCTTTGTTTTAAAAGAAAGACTTGAACAGTGGTTTTGCTTTCAAAACTATGAGAGAAATACAAAAAAATTTTAGACTCAGGTCTTTGGGTTGTTTCAATCAATGCAGCTGTAGTGGAGTCAAAGGCAGCCAAGCCCACTTACACCTGATGACAAGTTACACTTCTATATTTTTTAAAGTCAGTGTCTTCAACACAAAAAAAAAAAATATTTTGGGCTTCTTATTCCTCTCCATTTTTGTACCTATATGAGAGTTGAGGAACAGAGTACTGGGATCTGGCCTAATGAATAGGAAGTGTAGGTAGTTCTACTAGCTCAGAACAAGTCTGTTATGAAATGGTGGAGCGTGTCCACAAAATATCTTTCTGTTAACCCTGCTTCCCGAAAGTATTTCAAGAATCTGTAAGGTGGCTTCACTTATTAGGAAAATGTTATTCGTTGTTTCCTATTTAACCCTGAAACTTGCATTTAAAAAGCTTTGTTTATACAAGTAGCAGAACCACCACCATGTGAAAAACTCCAGAACTAAATGAATTATACACAGTCTCACCTCGACCCCAACCCCAACCCCTGTGTGGAGCACAGCTGCCTGTTCTATTCAGATTTACGGCTTTTGCAGCCTGCCATAGGAAAAAATACAGATTATGAATCTACCCCGGGAAGACGTGGCTCCTCTCCCAGTCCCTGCAGTAGTAGTCAGTTATGAGTCCCAGCTAACCCCAGACCCAGACACCGCGACTTGTGGGCCCAGCAAGTCCACCAACTGCTCTTAATATTTCACTAATGCTCACTGCCATTAATATGCAAAAAGGCTTCATATGTTGAGGRATAATAACCATTCACCAGTTTTACAACTAAAATAACATATAAAGCTAGTTCAGATAGAGCTGGGATTAAAACCTAGTTCTGTTATAATTGTGTCTGTGTGTGTGTGTATATATATATATTTTTTTTTAAAAGCCCAGTCTCAGCCACAGTGTCATACTGAGAATTTAGAAGTAAGCCTGCATCTCATAGCAGCAAGACAACATACAGAGAGGCATGGGAAAAATTAATTTCCATAATAAGAGATCTGGCCATTTAGTTCATGAGAAGAGTATATGTAAAAAAATGTTCTGGGTCTAGTTCTTGCAAATCATTCCTGCTGGATTATTATTACAGCAGTTATGCTTTCTGGAACCATTGAACCCTGGTCAATAAGGACAAGGAAGAGATAACAAATGTTCAGCATCACTATACTCCTTCTGTATGTTTGCTTCACCCTCCAGTGATGTGCCATGGGTGTGTTGCTCTGTGTAGGGTAATGTAGGGATGCTAAGCAGCTGCTTTCTATCGATTTGCAGCTCTTACAACATGTTCTGTGGATCTGCAGGCTGTAAGTTCACAGGCAGCTGCTAATCCATGTGGAGGTGAAAAGCAATGGATAAAAATTTGCATGGGGACTTGGAAATAATGGACAGAATCACAAACCTTAACTGCTGGAGTTTTATTGCAAAGCACAGAATTTAGAAAAAAATCTCATGATTTGTCTTTACTGTGTCATTTTTATGTGCTTTTGAATATGGATACTCTCTTTTTCAGTATAGGATGTGACAGAGTTAGGGTGTATTTGAGGCTGGCAGCAATGCCTGTATGGCCAGAGAGCAGAAAACTCTCTTGGGGCAGGAGGCCAAAATTCAAAAACTAGTTATTATTCTTGAAAACATAACTCTGAAGCTCATGGGAAAACCAGTACGTTTGCTTATATGCATCAGGTCTCCAGACTGATTAATGCTCACTACAGTAGAGATTTATGGATCTTTCTTTCTAATAGCTCTTCCRTGAGCCCCATACAGGATGATTTTTGCACATCCTAACTCTCTCATCACAAGCTCTCCACCCATTTATACTACTCCAAAATGTCAGCAGGCCAAAGCTGTCCATTAAACCTTATTATTATTTATTTATTGCATTATAACAGCACAGAGAAGCRGTGGTAGAGCACAAGCAAGGAATGAAACAGGGTTCCAGCCCATCATCACCACTTATATCTACCTCCTGCCATCTTGGCAGCCCAGCACCTGCAACCCGCTTGATCCATGCAGCTGCACTGCATGGACACTCAGTAGCCATGTCACTCCTAAGAGCCTGTGATATACCAGAAACCCCTCACGCTATACATTTTGCAAACTCAGAACAAGATTTCAGGCTCTGCCCCACGTCGCAGGTTGCTCAGGAGGCACAATCAGCCAATAGTTATAACCACCAGCTTTACAATGTGGCAGATTTCCTGCTTTTTGAACATGACTGGAAATTTTTGAGCTCCCAGAGTGCAACTCTGATTTTGAAATAAACTCTGAAAGTCTTGTTTCTGTAATACTGGTAAAAATCCAATATACAAAAACCTCTTTGTTAAAACTGAGGAAGCCAAAAGGGCTGAGAAATTTGACAAACACCCATTTCTATCTATTGGAGCACTTGATTAGGATGTCACAGATTTATGAAAGAAGTAATAATAAATACAGCTCTGAACTAACAAGAAAGAGAGCAGGAACAAGAGACTGGGAATACACATTCAGTGCCTATTAATTGCCTTGCTATATGGTCCTCCGTGCTTGTAGGAAGTCATGTTTTAGAAACATTCGTAACGATATCCAGTGGAGAGCATGATACTCTTTTCAGTAGGCTTACTCATACACCTGCAACAGCTAATGAAATAATGTCAACTTTTWATGAATATTCAGAGTGCTTTTGTTAATAAAAAAAGAAGGGATTATAATAGCCAGCCATTATGTAGGMTGGCACCAACTGTTCAACTTTTCTAACAGAAAAAAATAATTGTGTGTGAATTGTATTGCTCATGAAAGTGAGACAGATGTAGGAAGGAGGCAGGCAGACACCACAAACACTTCCATCCCACCTTGGGCTCCACCTGGAACACCAGTTATTCAATTACCAGGGCTTACCTCTACAATCGACACAACCTTATGCAGCATTTGCACAATAGAACTATGTGGCTAAGGACTAGTTAATATATGCAGACCATTTTTCAAAACTACAGCACGTTTGTAGACCTGCATCTTTCAATGTAGGAATTCTGAAACAATAACACTCAATAAGATGGAGACCAAAAAAATAATATTGTCCATTTATGGGCTAGTTTAAGATCCAAAATGTTATGTCAAGTTTTACATTCCTGCAACAAGTATATCAACAGGGATACGGTTTCTAAATGTATCTAAGAGGTATGGTAAACATACAAAGGCACAGTGACTCCTATAGAGCAGCTCCTATTCTTCTAGAGAAAGCAGAGCGGATAAGCTGCTGTTTATGAAAAAGGCTGTCTCTGGCAGTCTCACTTGCCCTGCAAAGGGGTGGTTTTCATTTTTAGATGAGGGAATTCTGAATTCAGATACATAAAGGGGTGTAGATATCATACAGCTGAGCAGGCAGTGCCTAACTTGAAGACATCTGCTACTCCTTTCCTCTTCCACCCTCCCTTCCAAATGAGAGCTCTGTCCCTGAGCACAGAGCAAAGGCAGACAGACAGACATTTAGAGCATTCAGAAGATGAATTTTTTTTTTTTTTCTAATTGGATCATACACACTTGTCAGAATTCCTCCTCGTGGCTGAGTGAAATTGCAATGACATAATTATGTAATATTCTATCATATAAAAAAAATCTAATAAACAATTCTCTGTAAATCAAAGTGTCTATTGGTCTCTTGGTGGGTTTGTCTCTTATTCTGACCTTTTCCACAAATATTCTTCCTGTACGGGCCCTCTTTTCAGATCCAGCTCTACCGTGGCATTGGTAACAGATCCCCCAATGGGAGATGACCAAGCTGTAGGGCAGGTCAACACAGCTGGCCTTTACTCAACCGTAAAAGAGAAAATCTCCTTCCCATCTTTCTGTTCAGTAAAGAATAAGTAACTGAAACGATAACCTTAAATGGTAATTTATAGACAGTATATATATATAATATACAAATACATATGTATGTATTTCTCTCTGTTTCTCATACATGCCTTCATATAGATGGGCAAACACACAGAGAGCTTTTAAACCAGAAAAAAAAAGACTTGCGGTTTATCTCAAAGCTCTCCATGCACTTGAGTTTCTCATCTCATTATATTAATTAATCTTATTGGCTTCAACATGTATTTTTTATATCCTGAAATGAAAAAGTGAGGTCTATTATTATTACTGATATTTCTAAATTAGCTTTCCCCTCAAATTGAGAGAAAAGTCTGCCTTCTTTGAGTGCTTCAAATTATGAGCTTGGTTCCCTGCTCACTCTCACCACTTTTCCATCTGTAGGACTCTGTAGGCAACAAAAGCTCTCTCAGAGCAGGGCAGGAGGAGTCAGCTGTACTAATCAGTCCRTGACCACAACTAAGAAAACTGCAAAAGAGTTTTTAATGAGCTTTAATGAGCGTAAGACATATCTAAATAAACCACACCCAAATACCTGAAGTAAGTACATAGAGCCACTAACTCGTCATGCAGTCAAAACTTTGAGGTGGGTCAAGCACTATTTAAATTCCTACCCAGTGAAAACAAGACACAAAAACTTCAAGGGCTACTTCGACAACCCTAATGAACAGACTGAACAGACCACAATGGGAATGAGGTTTTCTTCTCCATTGCAGAGTTTCACAGGATGCAAGCACACTGTTAGTCTTCAGCATGTGTTATACACAGGGCAGGACACTGGCTGACACATGGAAGTAACAATCCTGACATCACTTTATAGAACCATAGAATCTTAGAATGGTTTGGGTTGGAAGGGRTCTTTAAAGGTCATCTAGTCCAACCCCCCTGCAATGAGCAGGGACATCTACTAGATCAGGTTGCTCAGAGACCTCTCCAACCTGACCTTGAATGTTACCAGGGATGGGGCATCTACAACCTCTGTGGGCAACCTGTTCCAGTGTCTCACCACCCTCATCGTAAAACATTTCTTCCTTGTATCTAATCTGCATCTACCCTCTTTTAGTTTAAAACTGTTACCCCTTGTCCTATGCCTACAGGCCCTACTAAAAAGTCTGTCCCCATCTTTCTTATAAGCCCCCTTTAAGTATTAAAAGGTTGAAAGGCCGCAATAAGGTCTCCTCAGAGCCTTCTCCCCTCTAGGCTAAACAACCCCAACTTGCTCAGCCTTTGTTCATAGGAGAGGTGTCCATCCCTCTGATCATTTTTGTGGCCCTCCTCTGGACCTGCTCCAACAGGTCCATGTCTTTCCTGTACCGAGGACTCCAAAGCTGGATGCAGCACTCCAGCTGGGGTCTCACGAGAGCRGAGTATAGGGGCAGTCACCTCCCTCGACCTGCTGGCCTTGCTTCTTTTGATGCAGCCCAGGATACAGTTGGCTTTCTGGGCTGTGAGCCCACATTGCTGGCTCATGTCCAGCTTTTCATCCACTTCTGAAGTTGAGGATCAATGCACTTCACACATGTGATGGAGCAAAATATTCAAACTCATGTCCTTTGAGAGTTATGTTTCACTTTTTCTTTAGGACATTCAGTGCAAATGAACTGCTTCCTACAAGTATGGAAAATCACCACTATGGAAAGCTATATGGGCTACAAAATACCATAGACTGTGGCCACTCTCAGGAACACTTCTATCTAGGTTTCTCCCCCTGTACTCGGCACTGGTGAGGCCCCACCTCGAATACTGTGTTCAGTTTTGGGCCCCTCACTACAAGAAGGACATTGAGGTGCTGGAGCGTGTCCAGAGAAGGGCAACGAAGCTGGTGTAGGGTCTGGAGAACAAGTCTTATGACGAGTGGCTGAGGGAACTGGGACTGTTTAGCCTGGAGAAGAGGAGGCTGAGGGGAGACCTTATCGCGCTCTACAACTACCTGAAAGGAGGTAGTGAGATGGGTGTCGGTCTCTTCTGCCAAGCAACTAGCGATAGGAYGAGAGGAAATGGCCTCAAGTTGCGCCAAGGGAGGTTTAGATTGGACATTAGGAAAAATTTCTTTACTGAAAGAGTGGTTAAGCATTAGAACAGGCTGCCCAGGGAAGTGGTGGAGTCACCATCCCTGGAAGTATTTAAAAATGTGTAGGTGAGGCGCTTAGGGACATGGTTTAGTGGGGCTTGGTGGTGTTGGGTTGACGGTTGGACTCGATGATCTTRGAGGTCTTTTCCAACCTTAATGATTCTATGATTCTATGATTCTAAATGTGATCTTAGAGGGGGAAGTCTGGACATAAGACAATCTTAGCTCAGGCATTAAAGACCATATSCAGACATGGCACACGAAACTAGCATTAAATACATGCTTCTGCTATCCTAGACATCTGTTCATGCACCTGGGGAGTAAGTGTGCTTTGAATTTTTTAGTCAAAATTAAATTAATTAGCATGCTAACTCTCACAGATTCAAGTGACCTGTAACATGAGTTGCATGATAGTATTCACTAGATTTTGTTTTGGTTTAATCCTGCTAAACCTGAAAATATGCACACTTTAAAAAAACCCAACAAAATATAACATTGACATTCAAGTCAGAGAACAAAGCCCATTATAGAGAACAAAGTTAGGATCAGTCTCTGAATCTCTTTTGTCCCGGATGCAGGTAGCACCTTCATGTTCTGTACAGACACAAGTATTTTAAGGAAATGTGAGAGTCAGCAGAAAGAGGAGTCAGGTGTTGATCTTTACCACGCAAAGAGAAACATGACTGATGCAGACTGATGAGAATTCCTTTGGATACTACATACAGTGACCACCCAGCTTTGTTGAGCTCTTGTGCATACTGTCAATCCCACCGTTAGTTTTTATGAGGATTGCAATAGTTTGGCAATTTATTAGTTCTTATCACATTATATTATTCTGGTCTTTGTAGGAATAGTTGAAATATCACTTCCACCAATTGTAATTATATTTTCTAGAGGAATTAGTGTAATTTGAAGAGCCATGTGTTTGTCATGTCCCATCATCAGAACAAGAGAGCTCTATTCCATGCCCCATTTGGATCACTCCTTTTTAAATACTTAATTTTTGTGGAAGCCAGTAAAAAACGGTTCCTATATATACCCTAAGCACCGTTGTGGATCTGTGTTTTAATCCTGTCCCATGAATTAAATATATATATACATCTCTAATCAGAGTTTGGTTTGAACCTTGAGTTCCTATGGTTTTTGGACAAATCAGGCTCAGTTTAGGCAGCTTAAGCTAACATAACAATGAGAAAAAGTAGTTCAACTTATCTACTTGTCTCAAAGAGTGTCCATTTTCAGGTATTCAGGAAAAGGAAGGGAAATTGTGTGWTCATGAGAACAGCCATACAGACAATCCAAATAACGATGGGATTCACTGAGCTGAAAGTTAGCGACTGGCAACTTCCAGCTGAAAGTTAGTGGCGGTGAAATAGGAAGTTCTGAATAGGAACTCTCTGAAGATGTTTTTCTTTAATGTTCCATAACATTCAGTTATGAATATTCTTCGCTTGCACAAAGTCTGCACATCTGTAGTGATGAATTCCACAGGCATATAAAGTTATGTTCAAAAATCTTAAATAACAACAATGTTTATATGATATTTTTAATTTCCTTGACAGTTTTCCTTGCACTTGTTTGATGAAAAGGAGTAAAAAAGCGATGG
The DNA here is from genome assembly GCA_035582835.1 of Phoebastria nigripes. NCBI lineage: Eukaryota > Metazoa > Chordata > Aves > Procellariiformes > Diomedeidae > Phoebastria > Phoebastria nigripes. Next base: position 393,934 of record JAYKAV010001422.1, read on the forward strand.
TACTCCCAGACTTTCAGTAGCTGCTGAATATGTATGTCTTTGAAGCTATCTTATTTAATTTCATTTAATAAAGTTGTTGACATTTTCCAAATATGAAATTGTGATTGTCCTCATTGTCACACGCTCTTGGCACAGCTCCCTAATGTACAAATGTAAAATAATTTCTCCTCAGCTAAAACTGAAAATAAAATCTAATTGCAATGGTATGAATTCAGAAATAGCAATATGTGGAGAAAAATAATGAAGTCAATAGACTTAACATGAAAGAAGATCTTTAAAATTAAAGTCCTGTGAAAAAAATTGTTAGAAAAATGTTTGTGCATAAAAATAGTCAACTTTAAACAATATTCAAACAAACAGAAAATAAATTGTTTCAATTATTTTCTGACATAAATAATTATGGTAATTCCAAAAATTGAATTTACAAGAATTAAGTTTTATCATTATGTATGAGGTTACATTATTAAATGTAACAGGAAATCTACAGTTTGGATCTAACCCTGTAGAAAGGCTTTTTATCATTTAAATATGATTTGAAGGAGGGGGAGGCTCTCCTGCATGTTACTGTGTTCTATTTCATCTTTAATTTAACCCTTTGAGCATTTTGCAGAATGAAGAGGAGTCGTGCGCATCAAAGAAAAAGGTAAAGTTGATTAATTCAGTTTGGTTAAAAAGTAGGAGTATTTCAACTTGCTATCATGTTAGTAACTATAAAGATAAACTAAAATTCCTGTTGGTGTTTATAATTGGTTGGACATCTTTTTTCAAGGACTTCACTATAAAGCACGAGAAGCTGCAGACCTGATCAAACATCTGTAGGCACTAAGGTAACACATACGCTCCTTTTACCTGTGGGAGCCACAGGTACTTCCAGAATGATTTACTCCTCAGGGGAGACAGCCAGTATTTAGGTTCTGTCCTTTCTCAGAGATTCTTTTAAGAAAGAGTAACTTTCTTTCCAGCTGCTGAACAGCTCATGGGTGCTCTGAGCAGCAACCCCAACATTATCCGCTCTGAGAGGGAGCAAAAAACACCCCAGAGACATTTGGCACACATGTGGCAGAGTCAATCCAAGTTGCCTGTGGTTCCTAAACAGACTGGGAAACAGCTCCTCTTACTGTGGTACCAGCCTCACACCTATCACCACCCACCTCAAGACACCCATCCTTGAGTGGGCTCTCAAGCACCCAGATACCAGCAGTAGGAATTATGTTACCCCAAAGGTCCTGCAACGTTTATGAAAACAGAACTTGAAAACTTCCCACGCTGCAGCGGAAAGGCTTTGTTTTATCATCATTAGATATATTAATGCCAATTATATGGTTTTGGAGTTATCTCACATGAGTAAGGTAAATGACCATCCTTATCTTTGTATGCTGGTCACATTGGCTGAGATCATGACTTGTTATAACTTGTTTCATTAAATCCTGAGATATAGTAGCTGAGTATCTGGATACCTTTAATTAAAGTTTATATGGCATCATAATTTATACAACAAAAATTTGAGCTGTCTTTACCAAAGTTCTGCAAGAAAGATAGCCTAACATTAGCAATTAAAACTGAACAGAGGCCACCCTTAGTTTGAGTTGACAGTGGACTCTAAGAAAAAGTAGTCTGAGTCATGCCATTATTGCTCAAAGTCATTACATTTCACTGTCCTATTTTTAGACTTTTTTTTTAAATAGATGTCAAGCCCAGAGACTGAAGATTGAGGAAAGTTAAGATGAAAAAGAACACTGAAGTTTCTTATTATAAGACTCATTTTAGAACAGGGAGGCAAAATTTACTTGATTCACAAGTTAGATTTTGTTTAAGTAAACATCTGGAATGCTGATGTTTTTAAATTTTATGAACATCTTTCTTTTTATTTCATTCTACAAATCATTCCTAATTCTCACCTTCTGAGTCTGCCATCTCATCCATGTTTCTGTTGGGTGGTGAATTGCCTGGTTTTGAAACTATTTTCATTTTGTTTCTGCTTTCTCTCCTTTTTTTCCCAGTGTGGAACACATCTAATGTTGAAGACTGTCAATATAGTCCACTGACCCATTGTATTTACATTCACATACCATCTATGATGCAGCTAAAGCAACTGCATTTCTGCAAAAAAACAAAACTAGAAGAATATTTCATGCTTATCAGGCATATTGATTACATTTAGCCAATGGAAATTAAGAAGAGAAAAAGTGCAAAGTGATCTGAAAGGTATTTCCACATTTCCAACCCATAACCCATGTGCTACAGACTGTGAATTTCCACTTACAGCACTGTCATCATCASTTTATGTAATAATCAGAAAAAATAAAATTTCTCTTGTTTATTTGGCCATTTTCAAATCAGTAGAAGTGAGAACAGCTGCAGAAAAGTCCGTTGCTGAACTGGTTTGCAGTGGAACTGTGTTTGACTCACTGCATCCACTAAACTGGCTCTGAAACTGTCTGCAAAACAGGCTGAACTTTTTTTTGAGGGTCTGATTATCTTGCAAAACTGTCAGCACTTCCTTTTTCAGTTTAGGCTGTGAAGTGTGAGAAATCTCCTCTCATCCTTCCTTCTCCGTTTCCCCACCCTCAGGCTTTCAGCTATTGCTTCTATTGCTTAAGACCCTGACTTAACAAGGAAGTTTGGAGAAGCATGGCAAAATTAATAATATACACTAGATTAAAATAGATCCAAGATATATGGTGAAGAACTTTGTCTCAGGACAGCAAGGGTGTATTGCCGTGCAGTGACTGAGGGACTGGGTCACTTCAGCCAATTCCTGCCACCTCTCTGTACCATCCTTCTGCTGCCCTTTTGCCTGCCTTCCCTAGATAAATGATACATTCTTCAAGGCAAGCCCTATTTCTTGCCATGCATTTTTACCTGACGGGATTCATCTTGCCCAAGTTTAGACACTTCAAAGTTAGACATCTCTACCTGAGATGACCCTCTTACTGGAGAGAAATCTCCAGGAGGTGATTTGTTTGACCAGCTGTAGACAGCTAACTGAGGCCTGCACAAAGGTCTCTTGAGTTCTCTCCTCTACTCCATTTGTTATGAAAGCAACCTGGCATTAGTAACTCAGGCTAAGACATCCAACTTCTGGATACGGACATGAGAGCAGATGAAGTCTCTCTAATACAGCCTGTGTGGCCATTTAGACACTTAATACAACCCTAAGTAAAGTTTTATCTGAATTTGGTTGGATTTGCTTTAGTTGAGCAGAATGAGAACGACTCTTCATTTCAAAGTCACAATTCATTAAACACCCAAAAAGGGGAAAATGATTTTGTGCTGCAATATCTTGCTTCATCCCCTAAAGCCTTTGCAGCACATCCAGCCGTGCAGGGAGTTGAAGAGGTGGATTCCACTTATGCAAAGGCAGGCAGCTGGATTGAGCACCCTCTGAAGAAGGGACGCTTTGAAACAWCATGCGAAACTGAGGAAAACGACAAGTATTTCCTACAACATGTGTAGCCTGAGACTTGAGAAGCAGCTTCCCCTTAGCCTACACTTAATTTTTTCCTGAGAGAAACATCAAACCAACAGGTTTTGAACACACCTATACAGTCACTGCCAAGATGAAAAGTTAATAGATCCCAATGGGTATGGCTGCTTGATCAGCAAGGTTATTTTGTGCTTGGCTGTGCCTGGTTTTGCAAGCGTTCCTTTACTGAACTGTGGTATAATTATCACTTGCAGGAAAGAGTTTGTTGAGTTCCCAGCCTTGTGCTGACAACAGCCTGCAGCCCTGTACTGCTTCCCCTGCTTTCACTACTCAGCAGAATCTGCCCCATTGGAACAAGGCCAGTTACAGGCAGATGCGCCCACAACATTGCCCAGCCCAGATTACCTATCATCTAGATGGGCAACATACTGGTACAGTCCCAAGAAGCCTCCAAAAGTAACAGAATGACTGTGAAACAAATCCTGGGCCTCTGCCCACTTGCTCACCACTTACTGCTTCAAGGTGGCTTTGCAGCACTCTGGTGACACAACGCTCCCATGTCTTTGTGCAAAAGGATCCTCACAGAGATGTTCCCTTTCTCTTTTGGTGCAGAGAAAACAACTGCTAGGGAAAATTTACAGTCTTGTGCACTGGCGGTACAACTCTATAAAGGCGAAGCAACTTAGAGTGATGGATTAGAACACAACACACCAGGGCAAAGCACAGCTCAAGGGCAACCTTGCCTTTTACTGACCTGGTTTAGAAACTTCTAATTTGCACCTTCGTTTTCTTAAATACATTTGCACCTACAGTTGTGTACACCCTCACATCTGCATTCATCCAACACAACCAGTTACCCTGGAGCAGAGTTCATAAGTGCATAACTAGTAAGCAAGTGTAATTCCCCAAGACTGGTGGTCACATTTGTCTTCTCCCACTCAGCAAAGGTGTTGGGCATTCTTGAGGTTGGGGAGCATGCAGTAGGTCAACATGAAGAGAAAAGAATGGCTTCAAATCTAACCTTGTTACCATTTTTTTTTTTGCTGTTTCTTCCACACAAATGCATGTCAGTTCCAGAATACAAGTTTTTGATTAAACTAGGGAGTTGTGTCCTGATTATGTCTAAAACAGGTGGGTTGATTGCTCTGTGTCAGATCTTGCTCCTCCACAATGACAACTGGCTTAGCCCAGATGTCAAACTTTTAGAATGACCCAGATAAGATGAGCTAACTAGGAGCAGCTTTATAATATGACTTGGGATAAATAAGTATGGAATTTTTTAATTTATCTTAATTTAAAATTAGACATCTAAATTAGTACTCAGTCCTGTCAGTTGCCACGGTAGTACCAGAATACATTGGTGTATAGCTCTCCAAAAGTCAATTGCTCCCCTCAGCATGGCAGGGAGCATACTGACTTTGATGTGAAATTATACATTCAGGATATTCTTGTGAGAACCACAAAGGTGACTCAAGAATGCCAGTCCTCACTCATCTTATTGTAGACCATGCTCTTAAATCACTTTCAGGCTTTGAAAATTCATCTACATTTTGGACATCCAAATTTGAGAGATTTGTTCATGACCATGGAAGCAAAAAGACCAAGTATGATTTAGATACCAAATAGTAATTATAGGTTTGGGGAACTGAGGGGCGTTATTGTTTTTTTTCCTTAGATCAGTGTGTTTTATTTTCCTTTCCCCTGGGGACAAATTGTCTATATTTAGAATCAAGTTTTTATGGTGGAGAGTTTAATTGTGAATGAATATAGCTGTCTATACATCTATATACATGGACTTAACATCTGTACATACATGACTGTTAAAGTCCCCATAGTTCTAAAAATTATTTCATAATTAAATATAAAATGGATAAGGGGAAGGGGTAAACTGCATAATGGAAAAGTGTGGTGTGATGTAAATATCATTTGAATACAGTCTTGCTCTGAATTTGTCAGCAAAACTTCCACTGAGCTCAACAGAAGCTTTGTGTAAATAAGCAGTAAAGAGCATGTACTGTTCCATATAGTACAATAAATTTAATTTTATAAAACAGGGAAATTAAATCTTCTTGTGTCCTCAGAAAGCAGTTTATTAAGTTAATGGTCTAACTTAAACCCGGTTAGCTATGGTGCAATGCTATGGCTATAGAAGTACAATAGTGTAATTGTAATGCGGTCCAAATCCAGATGGCATTGAAAATATCTTTTTAACCAACCAGTTCCTGCCACAAAAATACACTGCAAGTTCAATGGCACTTAGAATACGAGCATTAAAATCGATTATTAAGGACTACACAATTAAGCCCTGTTGTGCAGTTGCTGCTCTCACAGACCCCCGCCGGGAAGCAGGGTGCTGCCCGCCAGGCTGGGATGGGCGCTCGGGCTCTCCCCAGGGCTGCCACCACCTCCACAAGGCCCTGCACCCTCTGCTGCGATCCCTGAACCCAGGCTAGACCCTGCCAGCTGGGTGTCCCCACTACCAAGAAGCAGAATGATCCCTGGAGACAGGTACTTGCCTGTCACCGTACTCACCCTAGCTCCTTATGTGTGCCGCGGGTGGCAGACATGACCAGCCAGCTGGAGGTCAGTAATGCTGAGGGAAGCGAGCACCCGGGGGTTTCGCAGATCCTGCTTCCCTTCCCATGAACGGTGGGGACAAGGTTCGCCTCTTAAGGAACTACTAGAAATTTGGTTCTATATTTGACTTTCGATGGTTGTTAAAGACAATTGCTCAGGGCAAAGTTTGCGTAACACCACCTTCCTCTCACAAATAAAACATGTTTTTTGGAAGTGAGGTGGAAATTTTAGCTATTACTTTAACAGCTTTAAAATTCTTAGAAATATATGAGAAAATCTGCCCCAAAAGCTATAGCATAATAATATTCCTTGTACCAAGACAAAATTAATACGAGATGAGATGACTCATCACAGCAGGGAGACTCGAGGAAAAAAGCCCTGAATATGGATCAARGTTTTGGGTATTTAAAAGGGCAACTCAGGTGTATGTGGTGTTGAAGACCTGTTTATCCTGAGTTGAGATTAAAAAGTTTTGTAATCAGGATAGGCTCTTGTAATGCAATGATTTCCTCCAAATTATTAATAACTTGAAATCACACTAAGTCCCCTAAGCCTTTCTTTTTTTTTTTTTCTTAAAGTAGTGCCTATATGCTAAAGCCTTCAGGGAGGCAATTTTGTCTCTTCTAAGCCCAGTTTTTATAACTGCTGTAAATGCTATGGGCATATTTCAATCCTCACATTCAAATACTTTCAAAGGTAGAAGTTACATCCCTAAGTCCTGTTCAGGAAACACCCATTTTCTCTCACACAGTATTATTCTCTGTGTAATGTTAGAGTAAAGGATTCATCTAACCCTTCATGAGAGGCAAGAATTGGGATACACAAGCAATGACAGATGAGCTACAACTAGCACAGTATTTTCCTGTTTTAGTTATTCTTTACTTGAAAGACACTAAAATACTTTGAAAGGTCTCACACTCACCATCAAGTTTTTGCTGCATTGCACAAAACCAAAAGCAAGGGGGCTGAGGTTCAAATGGCAGCTCACAATTTTTAGTAACAATACTGAAAGAAGTTAATAGTGCCTCTGATCTCACCAAGAAAGAGGACCAATATGGCAAAAAGTTATACAGGGACAAAACCATCAGACAGAGATAAAACACTCGGACACTGTCCACCTTGGACACTGAAACAGAGCTGCTTTCTCTGAAAGTTGCTGAAGATGCCATTGCTATTCTCACAGCATTGCAAAACTTAAAAAAAAATCATGGGACCTGCACTTGCCTTCACCTGAGCTCTGCTCTAGACAGGGACAGCCTATCTCCCCATGGGACACTTGAAAATCTGAGATGGATTCAAAGCTTCACAAATGAGACAACGTTCACAGAAGTGTATTTTTTCATGAGAAAACCTGTTTGGACCTCCAGCCAGAGAAAATTCTGGCAAGTGATATAAAAACCATCATGGAGGAGATCAAGGTGGCAAAGGGGACAGAAATGGAAGGCCTGGCCTTAGGGGGGAGAGGAGAGATGGACTAGTCACTCTCTTCTTGGTTGGCCAATGACACATTAGCAGATACAATATCAAATACATTCTCCTTGGTGTTCCGTGTTGTGGCTTCCACCTCTCTGATTTCCATGAGAAATGGCTGATCAGGACTCTTTGTTCAGCATCCCTGTGCCCTCCAGCATCCTGACACCCTTTTCCCTGAGACCCAGAGATGATTCCTTATTCTTTTGTTTAAGGAATGCACTTTGCGAGAAAGTGCAAACATTATTGATAACAGAGGTCAGCTCCCTCCCCAAGCTATGAACGTTTCCTTTTTTCACTGTTAGAGAAATAATTAAATTAAAATGTCATTATCGTAATATTTCCCTGCTACATAAACCTTTCACCTAAGAATCTCAAAAGGCTTTGTCCTGGTAAATATTGTCATCTTTGAGAGACTTGGTAATAAAGTTGGTATATGACACAGTTTAGGAATAAAACTCAGAAACACAGATTGCACTCTCTGAGTCTAATTACTGCCATCCTATGCTTTTCCCTTTCTGGCACCTGAAAATTTGAAAAAAATATTACTTTCTCTCCCAGACCCATTTAGCCCCTATTTTACTAATAGTCCTGGTAAGGCACCGTGCAGTGGATAACAGACCAAATGAAATCACACCAAACGAAGATAAAAAATTCACGTCTAAGAAGAGTCTGGATTTTGCTAAGTTTAGAGCCTTTGAGACAGTCCAGCACATAATATGAGCCAAATGAAGACCCTACTTTAGAAAGCATCCAGTTTTTAGTCAAAGACACCTAAGGGTATGCTGAAATGCCTTTTTTTCAGGGAAGAGTGACTTGAACAGAAGCTCAGCACTTCCCTGACCGCAGGCCAGTGTGGATCCAGCCGCTAGGTCCCTTCCTATGGGAACACTAGGCAGAGAGACCTCTTTTCAGAGGAGGTCAGCCTTTGAAACAGGAACTGACCTTCAGCAACCAAGACTCCCCTCTCCTTTGCAGCCTTCGTGCACTTTCTATTAGAAAGCAACGCAACGGGGTATATTCTAATTCTCATCTGCTAAACGTCCTTAAAAGCCTGGAATTGTTCCTGTTCTCACTAAAAGACAGGAACTGAGCGCATTTGAGAGACAGGACTGTCCCTCGGCTCCTCTTCCTCTGCCTTTCCCATATATGGTTAGTTCTGCTATCAAACCTAATCCATTTTCAGTGTATAAGAATAACTTTGATCATCGGGGTAGAAAGTATGAACTCCTTGTGTGTTTCTGGGAAATTTTCTGTGGGATAACAAGGGTCCAAGCAATTGCCCAGGCACATTTAGCTTGCTGCCATTTCTCTGGAGAGGAGAAGGAGTAGATGTCAGGGCCAGGGGTGCAGCTGCTTGCAGGGGAGGGAGAGCAGGGAATAGCCTTCTACTGTTGTCACCTCCAGGAGAGAGGAGAAAAGCAGGGGGTACCTGCTGGAAAGGATGCCCTCAAGGGGGTCCAGATCCCACATCCCAGCCTGGGATCCGGACTTGTATCCAGCTGCTACAGTCAGAACTCCTACCCTAAATAAAGATAGGCTTTCTTTCCTAGTCACATAAAGGGGAGCCCCACATCATAGATGCATTGTGATACCTAAAGTGAGAATAGCATTTTTACCTGCAAGAGCAGCTGCTTTTTTATGGAGGTTGATAGGTAAGAAAATGGAAAAGTTTTACATTTCATTTAAAATTGAGCCACAGAGCTTTCTAAATCAATATTGGTGCCCTCAAACCTCAGACCAAGAAATACCTGTCAAAGGAAGAGAATGACTGTTCTCATCATTCTAACCATCAAAGTTATTTTGATCAAGTCTGTGTGTATTTTTAATAACGATTTTCCTTCTCCCCCAAAGTCTTGTTATTCACTTGAAGGTAAAATTATACAAAAAGAGGAGCAACTTTCTGAAAAAGTGTGAGAACCTCTGGGACAAGATCAACCAGTATTTTGTCAACTCAGGATCTTGAATTATATGTGTGACAGAAGGCACTGTGAGTATGGCTCTTCACAATACAAATAGTTTTTAAATATTTATTTTAACAACATATAACAGTGGCAAGAATAAAATAAATTGCAGTTTACTGTTTGCCATCTTTAACATTAATTATTGTGACGATGATATATTTATGGCATCCATGTCCCAATGTGAACAGATGGAAAAGACTTCCTCAGTGCTATGAAAAGCCTCCATAAGAACTAGAATTTTAACGTAAGAGGCCATCAATCCTGAAATTGTCTCAAAGTGTTTCATATATTGTCTAAGTCACACTGAGATTTACACAAGAAACCTCTACCAAAACCAGCTGGAATCAGGGAGAGGGGAAAGCAAACATTCTGACTAGCAGCTTTGTCACACTAGGCTTGTAGCACTGTTCCCAGTGCTAAGCAGTGTCCTACTACAAATATTTAAAAATTTTAAAAAATTCTAAGAAGTGTTACTTAGAATTTATCAAAAACAACTATTCAATTTAGAATATGTGCTAATAAAGCTTTTCCAAATCCGGAATACTTTTGTCCATGGCGCGGACAAAGTTATGGACAAGGCACGTATTCTAATGGATGAATCTGCATGATAGAAGATAATAACAAAGAACTACTACACACAGATTGGTGACAACATTATTTCAAACAGTATGAGTGCATTTAAAGGGGGGGAGGCTGCTGGTCATGCATCATATTTATAGCTGTATTTATACACTGGTAAATCATACCTTTATTTGAATATTTCATACATAATTGTTATTCTCAGAAACATGACTAAGATCAAAATGAAATACCTCAAGTTGTACCAGAACCTTTTTATCTAACTTTATTATTATTCAAGGTTCTACTTTATGATTTCACAATTACAAAATACAGTCCTCTTGAAATGAAATTCTGCGTAAATTTTGTTCAAGCTATTTCAAAAAGACAGTGATATAATGGAGATCAGAATCTGACCTGTAACACTTAGGCAACCAATAGTTTCACCAGCAGCTACCTCCTAACAGACTTGTCAGAGGTAATGGGAAGTTTTTAGACTGTTGTCCGTAAGAATATGGAGCACAATTTGGTGTTTAAAACATTTACAGCATTTTGCGTATTTGCTATGAACCCAAATTCAAAATAACGTCTCAACTTAAAAGAAAAATAATTTTACATCCGTTTGTGCTCATAAGCATGCTTCTAAAATTTAAACTACTTCTCAAGTTTCTCAAATACTAAACCAAAAGGGCAGTTTTTAACCACAGTGCCATACAGTTTTTAACTGTAAATGTAATTGTATTTAATGTGATGGTAATAAAATAACAAACAACATATGCTATAGCCTGTAAATAGGGAGAAACAATCACGGTAAAATGAAACAGCAGAGCAAAAATACACATCATTCACTCATTGAAGATGACTGCTTTAATATTCTGCTGCTGCTTCTATTCTTTATGAAAAGCTATTCTAATTAATTAAATACGTCCTCATCAGCTAAATCGACATCTTATGACAGCATTTACACTAGAAACAAAACAGAACAGCGGAGATTCCATCTCTGATTTTGGCAAAAAAACCCTCAAACCCCCGAGTAAGATTTTGCGGATCAGGAAGATATTTTTACGGATTAAAAATAGTTAATTTTCCTTTTACTGCAATGCCGCCAAAACGGGGGAAAAAAAAGCCTCTAAACTGTCTCCATTAGTATGCAAATAATGTCATGTACATGTGACACATGATGTCAAGAATTCTATTTCATTTCTTACAGCTGAAGGAACAGAATATAGATGCTGCTGCTACAATAGGGTTTGAAGTGGAGTTATACATACCTGCCCATACCAACTGTATTCCAGCATTGTAACCTCAGTGAACACCAAGTCTTAGAAAACTCAGAGCAAATTCGTGAATACCAACTGTTTCATGTAAGACAAAGCCTATGACTATGTTGCTACTTTCCCTTTCAAGGGAGTGTGCTACAGTCTACAACTTTTTACTTAGCCACCAGCACTGCTACAATCATAGCTTTGTTGAAGTGTTGTGCTCTTGCAGCTAAAACCTGTTGATAATGAACCTGAACCCATTATTTTGAGTCAATGAATTGAAAGAAATAGGGCAAAGAATGAAAGCCACAGGGCCAATTACCAGCATTCTTTGATGTATTACTTGCTAGCACCCACCAAATCACTTTGTGTCTTTGTCTTGATCCCCTCTGTTATTCATTAATTATTCTGGAAGGGTTAGAGTTCAGATAGCTAATTGCACAGACAGTCTTACTTGGTGGGGATTCTCCCTACACTGACACTTTCCCCAACTGTGCCCAGCCACCTTGTATTATGCCAATTAATCCAATTCTTGGCATTTTTGTACAGTCCTCTAGGTTCTTTTAAAGCTTTGCCTAAAATGTTTTCACTCAGGCTTGTACAACAGAGGCTGAAGAAGATTTGTCAACTGGATAGATAATGTTTTACAATTGTCTTCTTCGTTCTTTGTGGAGGTCACTGGCCTTAGCRACCCTGTTTTCCTCCCCACATGCTTGTCTCTTTACTTACAGGCATAGTGTCTAGTACTTTTATTGCATATGTAAAAATGAGAATTATTTTACAGTATTTCATTTTTGCTCTCCCTGCCCCTCCCCACTCTTCATTTTTGTCAGAAAGGATCTTTGTTGGATTGAGAGGTAGATATCACTTCACATCTTAAGAGACAATTTCTAGGAATAGTCTTGTAGTTAACAAAAGGAAAATATCACATTTCTTTGTTGATATTAGCGCTAGGAATACTTCCATGTCCAAAATTTCATAACAAAAAAGGAATAAATTGTAATCATGAGAATACAAAAAAGGGAAATAAAAACTTTCTGTTCTGTGAGGTCAAAGCCCAGGCTCCTGTTCGCAAACTCAGTAACTGTTCGTGGGCTTCCAATTCCAGAAAATGCGCACTTAGGACTCTCTTCGTTTTCACCCAAAATGGGAAAGAAGATGCCTGTTTCCTGGGTTTGGCCACTAATTCCATGTTTGTTATTCTGCTGCCACAGATACCCACATTCCTGCTCCTACAACCCTAGAAAATTAGGAATTTGGGACAATAGTTTGGCGGCACAGATCAGAAGGGGCACAATTAGGACCAAGCCTATTCATAATTAGGTATACCCTACTTTTTAAGTAGTTCCACTGCAGGCAATATCAGTAATTTTAGGTCCTCATAGTCACTGCCACGTGGCTGGGAACTGTGAAATCAATGGCTTTACCTGAAAAGCTGGAAGCTAAATAAAAAGAGGTAAAACTGGGTCCTCAGAGAGTACTCTTGAGATTCAGTATGCACAGACAAGAGGTCCTTTAAGAAAGAGGTCACTGAGAAAAACAGAAAACAGCAGCCACAGAGAACATGCTCTAATTATTTTAAATCATAGTATTAGGTACCTAAGTAATTATCCGACTATGTAATTATTGTTTTTCAGAGATACCAGTTAGTTTATAACGTTGTACTGCAGACATTAGAGCGCTTAGTAAAATTTTACCCAGGGAATGTCATCCTCGAATTACACTGAATAGATATTACAAGAAGTTAAATGTGAATACTGAAGTCCAAGGTAGGGGGAAAAAAGAGATTTTGTAATAAATTTGTTTAAAAAAATTAGCAGTGTTTTAGCACTTCAGGTGATCTGGCTGCTAATCTCCATTTGCAGATAACAGAAATCCAATATCCTTCAAGCAACTAGGTCAAAAGAACAGTTCAATAATTACAGGAGCCTTATATAAGAATCTGTAAAACACCCAGGAGCATAGAGTAGTTGAGGAAGATTAAAGAAAGAAAGTTTGTTTATAGATTTCATTTTTCTGCCACAAGAATCTAAATAAGCTTAAGATGGTGCTTCTTTCCTTTCCAAACAGAAAGTTATTAATCACAGTTCTGTGAAACGAGTTATACTTTGCACGTATATTCAGAACCACTCAAGCTCCATCTTCAGGTGAATGGTGTGCAAAATATTTCTCTTAGTCTAAACAAAATACTATCTCTGACCTCACTTCTTAGACTGACCTGTTGACTGAACTAATGCAAAACTCATCATCCATTAATTCATACTTATAAAGCGTTCAATTTCGAACTTGGTTTCATAAGCTATGTTAGCATCAAAACTAAAAAACAAAGAGTTCTGTGAAGTAATTTATTTTTACATAGTTGTGTCCATGCATAAAATATGGATCTTTCACACTCCATGACTCGACTTTTTCCTCGTTAAATGGACCAAACATAAGGTTTCTCTCTCATTAATATGTAATTCAGGTAAACCAGATATCAATTCATTTCTCTTCAAAGAACCGTAATTTTTTAATATCTGAAAATGAAGATAGTTTATAGAAATAGGAGAATGTTCTCTAACTCTAAAGCAGAAGAGTACCTTGAGTCAATGGTGCAGAGTTGGGCTTCTGATACTGTAAAGTTAAAAATTCAAAAGGCTAAAATATTCCCAAAGAATTATTCCTTAAAAGAGATAGACATTTATGCCAAATCCATAAACTGCCAAAATTGGTTTTGGAAAATCTAGCCTCCGATTTCTGAATCCCTCGATAAGGCTGAATATATCACGTAAGAGGGAGAGCCAGCATATATTGTGTTATCAGCAGCTGTGCTGAGGAACACCTTCACCAGGTAGAGGAGGCTAGGAGGAGCTCTGGTCCTCTGGGATCTAACCTCAGAGAGCTCACAGAAGACTGTCCACAGCTCAGCATGTGGCTGCTTTCTCCCACTGCTTTCTCCTCTCTCACTTGAAAAATGCAGCTGGCATGACTATTTGCATTGCTGCTAAATTAAGGCAATATCACACAACCCTCAGCTGTGGGGGCATCTGACCACACAGGCTGATGCCCCACTCTCCTGAACCATGTCACAGCATTTAAAGCAGGGATGAAATAACCCACTCTGGGACAAGACAGTGGAGAATTTCCAGACTCTGTGCACCAGATAATGTTTATATATCAGTTTTCTAAATTTCTAAATATTGCTTTTCTACACTGAAGGATCCAATAAAAAATACTTTGCACAGAATCCTAGTTTTTAAGGAAGATTTCATTGTTACAGAAATATTTCAGGACTTTCCAGAACCCCCAGCCCCACTCCTTGAAGTGAGCCCCAGAGCTGAGAACTGCTCTTTATTGCAGAGAACAGTTCTTTATTTTGTATAAAGCTCCAACTACTTTTTTAATGTAGAAAAGTAAGACATTGCCAACAGCACTTAAGCAAACATACAACTTAAGTATCTGCATTGAATGATTACTGCTATCCTCTCCACTTTTTTCTGTGTTGCTGGGTTTGACATTGAGACTTTAGAAGTCTAAGATGTGCTTTCTGTCAATAAAGTCCTTTTTAGCTGTAAGGCCCTTAAGGAAGTGGTTCACTATGTCTGTATAATGCTTTGCACACCGGGGCACTGATCTGGTTGAAGAAACCAGAATTATCCAATAACTTCTGACTACGAGCTCTTTCACTCACGGCTGAGGCTTCTGAAAGTGCTCTGTTGCTGAGGTCAATAGCAATTCCTTACAACTTCCACAGGAGCGCCCCAGTGCAGAGGTCTTTCAGAAGTCCCATCTCATGTGTGGTAGCTAAGTTTGGAAGTCTTCTAGACTCCTTTCTCTATAAATAAAGCAGTATGAAATGTAAGTTATTTTCTCCCAGAATAATCAGGAAGAACAGAAATTCATATGTCAATAGGCTTATTACAGCTTACAGATTAATATTTAACTCCTAAATCAGAACACTTTAATAAAGGGCCTCCAAGAGCCGTGAAGTAAGCTGAACTTGCACTAGATATGGAATACAGCAGAGAACAGAAATAGGGTTTGATTCCCTACAAGAGCAATTGATTGGAACTTGAAGAAAAGCACAAACAGCAACAAAATTGCTCGGAGAAAAAGTCCAGGTTATTCTCAACTAGATTCTTAACTGTATGTAAATTATGTTGCCCTGGTGGACTTAAGCCTGAGTATCTGAACCTTGTATGAATTGAGCATCATTAGGCTAAAACCGCCTGTTTTTCCAAAGTGGAAAYGAAGTAAATATCTTCTCAGTAATACAATAAATAAGATACAGTAAGGATTATATCAACAACTTCTTAAATTCACTTAAAATGTTGCAGTCCAAAGTCAGCTGTCTGCTAAATACAGCAAGAATATTATATGATTCTGAAACTAGTCATGTTAATGCATCTTTCTTCGTTCGGTAATGCGATTCAGAAATTGAGCTTTTTCCCTGGCAATTGCATCCTATTTTTAAATCCTCTTTCTTAGCTAATAAGCAGTATATCTCATTTAAACAGTGACAAAAGACTACCATTCTGCTTTTAAATTATTGTCATTGATTAGTAACTTTGCCTGAATAATAATTACAGGAATTATCATTATTATTATTATTATTACACGTTTTCCATTAACTTTCTGCACTGCACAGGACTCTGATGAAGTAAATGAGGCACCTCAAGTTTTCAGAGGAAAAGGATTCCTATTTTCATTCTTATTTTCACATGTGGAATATTGTAAGCATAGCAACTAAATACAAAACCTGGTTCGAAATTCAACGCACCAGTCAAAAGCATTGATTTGTTACACTACCTTAACAACCTGCAGTACAAAAATAGACAGCCTCAAAATGAGTGTGGGCTGAAGAAATATGATAAATAAAATGTAGCATTTGTCCCTCTTCTCATGACGATGTTAGATATACACAATATAATTTGAATGTTGCATATTAATAAGCTGGTCCGTGAATAGTGAAACTGATACAGTGCTGTTTCCTATGGATTTCTGTTATATTGCCCTTAAAGCTTTCTTTCCCAGGACTCCCAGTTACCCTATTTTGGATTGTTTCTCATGATCACTATACTGCACCTTCCAAGGGTTGATCACATCTGCTGCCTGGGAAGGGAGCTTGCAGTACACAGGCTCCTGAGCCAGAGCCCCACATAAGCCCCAGAGCCCACACACACCAGCTGCCCTGGCTCACGACTCTGCGGAGTCATTAAGAGCTTTCCTTCCCTGTGGTACAATTGATGCTTTTTTCCAGTTCTGTTGAAATTGGCCTGCAGGTTCAAGAACTATTGAGATGGAAGGAAAGAAAGGTTGATGATAAGCAAACTGATGGCAACTGCCGTCAAAGAATGCCACATTTCTTTAGGAAACTATGCTAAAAATGATCAAATATTACTGCCTTGGGAAAATGATGGATGCCACTTTGAAACTGAGCCCCCTGGAACACTGCTTCACTGTGAGGCATATTCAAAAGTTTCTTATTTATTTAGTACAACACAACCTGAAGAAGCACCACAGACTTTATGCCCGTGGGAGACAAAAGAAGACAGACTGGAGTTCCATAGCGCACTGCCTTACAAAAATGAAAATCAACTCATTTTATTAAATCTGATTTTATAGAAATTTTAGGGAGTTTTACCCAAAATACAAAACTCTCAACTGATTTCAGAGAAGTTACGAAGTCACCATGATATTCTTTGAATCCCAGAAAAGCTACAAGCTACAAGACCACATATCTACAATGATATGAAGATGAGACAATACGGAAGTAATAATACTCTTTAAGCAAATATTATTATTTTGAAAAAAACATTGCATTTTCTCATAATGTGAAGAATTCCTGTGGAACAACTCTCTAATGTTAACATTAACTGAAAGGTAAGAATAGATATGGTTGAGAATATAACTTCAGTGTTTTTAATACGTAGCAAATAGCAGTCAGAAAAGGTAGAAAAGGTTTTAGGCAAGGGCATGTATAGGAGAAAAAATCTGATGCAGTAAAATGTTGATATTAAAAATACTGGAGGAAAAAAAAAAAACAACCTTGAAAATCAGATATGAATCAATCTACACTAAACTGGATTTTCAAGCTGGTGAGCGGAAGCTCAAATCTTTATATTAAGTTTCTGAAGTATTAGGATTTGTTCAACCATACTGTCAGTGTCTTGTATGATCTAGTTGCTGACTAATATCTAATAATTGAAATTATAGTGACTTGCTTACTGAAACACATTGCATTAAAGATGTATATTATATTTATTGAAGTCTTGAAGAGCACCATTTAATACTTCACCTGGGAAAATTCCCTTTTCAGTGAGTATTTCAAAAATACTTTCTGAAAGAACTAAGATGTATGATGAACTTAAGAGCTGCAAAGAAAGCCAGTGAACCGAATGGTTGCCTACGGCCAACAATGGCAGCAAGGAAACTGCATAAGAGACTAATAATATGCTTATATTTAGAGGAACGTCATAGAGCTATAAAGAAAATCCACTTTCATATTCCAATTGTGAAAGAAATAAGTGTAGAAAAAAATAATTGGTAGTGTAGTTCAGGTTAACTACATGACTGTTGCTGACATATCAGAGAGATTTAGGTACTACTGTTGAATGAAGAAAATTATATATTCACCTGTTTGCTGTATAGTTTGGCACTCATTAATTAACTGAAGTCATGGATACTGCATTTCTAAGTCACGTAGGCRTTTTTGAGAACCTCAGCTTAATCTGCCTCATCTAAGCATCTGATCTAGGGACATCTGATCTAGGAGTTAATTTTGAATGTCTATCTTCTGCAACAATAACCAGTGGGTCAATTCTAGCCACTAGCTTTCTTTTTTTAAATAAAAGTGCAAATGTAGTAAATACTGTATCACAGCCACCTTGGCAGCAATCATATGTTACTTGTTTGTTTGACTAGCAGGTGCTATGTGTGAGGGGATCCTTATTTCTGTAATGAAACTGTTGTTGATCCATTAGGAATAGCCAGAGATTAGGTTCTTAGGTCGCAGACATTTGGGGGCCCTAACTGACTGCTCATATGCATATTTATGGTGTCTTACAGAATGGAGTGACAATGGGCCACTCGTCACAGCTTTTGACTTTTATATACACTTCCACACGTTCCCACATGCATATAGAAGATATTTTAAGCAGATATATGTATGCGTGGAGGGAGTGATATGTATATTTATATATTGGGTAATACCAAATAACAAGGAGAAAAAATGATTGGCAAGAGCCTACCCCTTCTAGTAGATTCTCTTCTTATTCTTTTGTCATTTTTGAGAATAAAGTCCAGTTAAGCCTCATTTCTTCCAAATCCATGTTCCACGGAGGACTGTTTTAGTATTGTTTTTTGAAGCAATGGGCATAATGCAGAGAAAGAGGTTTCTCTCTGCAGAGCATCATCACATTTTTAGAAGCAATACTGCTGTTATCACAAGAGTGGCCCATTAACTGTAGCACAGCAGTGAGGGAATCACTTCTGAAATGTCATCAGGACTTGTTTTGGTAGAAAGTGTTCTTAAAATAGCCCTGTACACATGGAGGCCTGACTTGGTATAAAGATTTCAAGTAAGAGTACAGAAAAGTTTTGTGGATTTTTGGGGTTTTTTTTTCCTTTTATGTGTGTTCAATTTTATTCACACAGACACAGGGCTTTAAAGAGCTGGATTCCCCTTAAGTTTTATTACCTATGATCCAAAATAATACCTTCCATAGCATGGTTTTTTAATAATGATTTAAATACAAATCAGCAGAGTGTCTGATCAGACCAAGTCTCTTGGAAGTATCACTGGCTGGAATGCTTTCAAAATGTTTTCAGAGTTATTTTTCTTTTTGAACACAGAATGATTCTTCTTGTAACCCTAAAAATGCTGCTTTTGTAGATTGAAAGTAAAGCTCAATAAACTCAAATTGTTTTCAGTGGACTTTGGAGTTGTTCCCAGGTCTTTCAGTTTGCAGATGGCAATCCTTAGCCAGCCTGCAGGGAAGCTGCGTTTGTTTTATTGCAGAACTACTGTAGAAAACTTTTTTCCATTGTGAATACTCCAGATAATTAACACACAGCATCTAACATGAAATACTTTGTGTTAGATATTGGAAGACATCACATTTACCAGTTCATCTTGTCCTACTCCTACCAGTGGTCAGCACCAGAGGAGCAGAAGGCTGTAAGACAAGCATGCTGTCAGGCAGGTCATAAAGTTTTCTGTATCACTATCCTAAAATAGGAGCTTTAGCATCCCACAGTCATTTGTGCAGCAGTATTTGTTGTAATAGGTGCTGATCCTGCTGTGAAAGAATGAAGTACATATTACTGACTTGAAGGGGAGAAAAGACTTCGTGCTTCACTTGGATGTAAGAGAAGTGGACTGAGTCTCTGGAGGAAGATCATCTGGGTTGCAAGAAGAATGGCTCAGTGGTTACCTGCTACACAAAGACTTCAAAGAGCCTGGTGCCATTTCCTACCTGAACATGGGTCTCTGGATAATTTTGAGCATTCATCACAAGTGACATTCATCTCTAAGAGATAGTTTTCTAGACTAAGTTAAGAAAAAGTCTGTCTTTTGGACAATAGCAAGAGAAAGGACATCCAGAAAGTGAATCACTTTCAGATACCTCTGAGAGGCTTTATATAAAGGCAGATTTTTTTTTTTTTTTTTTTTTTTTTTTTTTTAATTCCTGTGGAGGTGCCTATCTCTTACCATTCATCACAGAGGAAGACTTGGGCAACTGAATTTAATTAGACAGCTATTATTTACGTGACTGAAAAGCTGGATCAATTTAGGTATTTGTGGAAGCTAAGCCTTATACTATGAGGAGCTGAATTTGTGTCTCTGCATCTTAAATTTTCACCTGTAAAATGCGACACCTTCCTTACAGTGAGACTGTGGGGGGTGAAAATTTAAAATTTATATGATGTTGTCAAAATGTCAGTGGGGGCCAGAAAATTGCTTAACATAAATAGATAGAAAAGGATGCTGGAGGCAATGAGCCCCAACCCCCAAAAGGTATGAACTGAATGTTTGTATTCTACTGTTGTTGGCATTTTTACTAACTAAAGGAAAAATCTAGAGACAGGACTAATTTTGGAGTTTAAGTGAACTGGGTGATACTTCAAGCACTCTGTATTAAATTTATTTTAACTATTAATATTATCACTTAAGCCTCAAAATCCACATTTTCAGTAGCACAAAGTGGTTGACATTGCTTATTTTTATTCAGTCCCACTGAATTTTTCAAGGCAAAATTTTCAAGGCATTTTTCTCACTAAGACAGTTGGAGATTGTTGTAGCAGCATTCAATTTTTTTTCATTCTCTGTGTGTTAGATACCACAGTTTATCTCAAGACCTAATGCAACCTATTTTTAATTATTCACACCCTTTGGCCTGTAATCTGCGTCTTTCAATATTAGAAAGGCAGGACAAAGTTCAATTATTTATGGTTTAGATAAGAAGAAAATGCAGAGCCTGTTCTTCTTTAGAAATACGTCCATGATTCGTAACAGCACTAATGAAAGTTACAAACTTATATTTATCATGTGGTTCCAATCCAGTTTTACTTTCATAATCTTTTGTCAAAAAAAAAAAACAAATCACAAACCTTCCCATTTGCTTTAGAAAGCAATTGAGATCTGTTCTGAATAAGGAATTGTCTACGACTACAGTCGTATTAATGCACCGCACAAAGTTACTAGATCGCAAGGACCCCAGTTTTGGTCCAACCTTGCAAGGTCTTTCAATGCAACAAGGTCTGCAGTAAATTAACGTAAGATATTAATGGAAAAATTGGTGTATAAATAGACAAAGCTTTGATTATCTGTGCATTGATCTGAAATCACAGTGCACAGAGCAAATGTTTGGAATCAAATATCTCCCTCTGGAACCAGCTTTGCTACCATTGCTAGTTATACATTTTGGCCAAATGACTTGTTTAGACTATCTGCAATGTTCATGTGATGGACAACAATTTCAGTAGAAAAAATAAGCAAAGATTATCACATTTTATCACATATAATGTAAAGTGAATGGTGGAGATACAATATTTCCAGCTGTGTCCTTTTTGCTCTGCCGTTTTCAATGTTTTTCCCTCTGCCTAATTTTTCATCTCTTCTTTGCTTCCTTTCTATGTTTTGATCTCTTTGCCTGTTTACTCTGACTTCCAGCGTTACTTCTTATCATTTTCTTCCTCTCAGACACCTTTTTTTTTTTTTTTCTGGTATTCGTGATATTTCAGCAACATACAGTTCTGAGAAATATAGTTGCTACTACTATGCTGCTGGAATGATTCCTGTGTTGTGGTCTCTATCCAGTTTGATCTCAAATCATTGATTATAGCAGTCCCAAGGTATAATGGTGAATATGCACTATGGGTATGATTAAAGCAAAAGCCTGTAATTCCCAATGAAAAAAATCAGAATAATAGAGAAAATAAAACTTACTTACAGAAATTCTTCATTAACTGGTTTTCCAAATATTCTTTAACTGGGTAAAAAATATTTCCAAAGCTACCAAGTCAATGGCCATTTTTCTTTTAATTTCTTTGACCTTTGAACAAATTAACGATTTGTGTCTTTGAACAACTTCTTTTAGGCAAACCAATGTACTTGTTTAGGGATCTGAAATCAAAGGGGTGGTCTTTGTCCTGGGTGGTCTTTGTCCTTATTTTCAGTCATAAGCAATTAATTCACCATTGTGTGCATATCTTATGAGACGTTCTGCTTTAAAATCACAGTCACTTAAAAAGTACTCAAATGCAAAACATCATCCAAAACTGGCACATTTTCCATTTATCTGCAAAAGGCTAAATGGAAGATTTGAAACAAAATAGCTCCTGGATTAGAATCTTGTATGCTGTATTAGCCTTGAGCAAAATTTTACAGTGCAGCTACTTAACCTACAGGCAAAATTTCATAATGGGAATACTGAGAGACCTGTAGCTATAACCAGTACTACTGGGCACCAGTATAATATTTCATTTACACTTCTTACAAAGCAATTTTTGTTAATCTTGCTGCATGAATGAGAAATCTCATCCCATGGTCTCCAATTCACTACCCTCATGAACTCATAAAAAGGTCTTTTAACCACTGCTGTGATTTTCAAGTGGAAATAGTAAAATGGCAAGAGTTAAATATTAATATTCAGTTCTTGCATTGTGCCTTTCTTTGATACCAATTACAACTTGAACTTCACCTAACTCAGAAAGACTGCAGACTTCACTCAATTAGCAGTAATAGGATTAAAACATAGCTTTGGAATTGAAGATTTAAATAGGAAAAAAAAACTTGGCAAATGTACATTACATGTACCAAATTAATCTCAAAATAAATATGCAGCCCTGGGTGAAATAAGTGGAATGTGGAATGCTAGAGGTGTGGGGGTTATTGTGGGTTTTTTGCTTTCTTGACAACCTCTGCAGATTGCATTGCTTTGAAAACTATCGTGGCTGTAGAATAACAGTACTTTTTCTTCCTTTAGGTTTATGGACACTAGAAAAAGTTGCTGCAATTCACAACAGGTATTCTCCTTTGAGGAGCACGAAAACCATTTCTGTCTGTTACACTTTTCTCCATTACCAAATTTGTATGGTTCTCAGCTTTGTGAAATTTAAGCAATCCCACAGATGCAAATTATTGCATTCAAATAGCTGTCTCCTGAGAAAGGATGAATATGCTCATTTATAGGTGAAACGTGTCCTGGGGACCAAAGCTATGTTTCTATACTACAGATTTGAATAGCAGGCAACTGAATCTGTGGAAGAGAATTCTTGTGTTACTTTACCCATGCTGAGTTGTTTGTAGTTTATTTGGTATTTGTATTTGATGGGCAATGAATCACTTCATTTTCACTGCATTTTGAGTACCTGCCTCTACAGTGTATGATACAACACCCTAAACTGAAGATGCTTTCCATTTTATGGAGTACATTTGACTTCTGAGATAAAATTGGAATGTCCTAAAATTCCCTGTCAAATCAAAAATTGCTTGAC
The DNA here is from genome assembly GCA_035582835.1 of Phoebastria nigripes. Lineage (NCBI taxonomy): Eukaryota > Metazoa > Chordata > Aves > Procellariiformes > Diomedeidae > Phoebastria > Phoebastria nigripes. The sequence goes on from JAYKAV010001422.1 coordinate 417,171, forward strand.
CTCAGTTATAATGAGCTGTTTGTATCCTTTTCTCAGAGGCAAATATGAGAGATTTACGTCATGTTTTACTGATCAAAAACTCATATAGCAGGACATTTGAAGTATAGCTAAAGAGATCCAGAACCAGCTGTGAGTCAGGACAGATGGAACTGACACACTTAGCGTTTTTTATTTCCTTCCAACTAGTGGAGAAATCAAGCCCAAGATTGGCCACAGGTTTCTGTTGACAATAACCATGTGCTTCATTTCTGGAAAAATGCACTTCAGGAAATACCAGAGAATGACTAAGTGCCCTTTTTCAAAATAGTACAAGAAGATGCTACAGAGATTTGGAAATGAACATCAGTGGTTGCATATTTCCAAAATCTGGCCCTAATATTATGACAGATAACAACTCCACAAAAGAAAAGAAAGAGTAGTACTTTCATGGGTAAAGCTGATGATTACCCAGGAGGGTTGTCAAAGACTGCTTTGTATTTAAGTTCACTAATAAAAAATTTTAATGGGAGTGAGTATAACAGCAATCAGTATGAGGAAAGACGGTGTAGTCAAGATCACAACATGCCAGACATCAACAAGGGTTTAGAAGAAATAGGGCTGGCAATAAAAGGAGCAGAAACACCATGATGGAGACACAGAGAGATACCTCAACTCATACGGGTACCAATTGCAGCACTCCAGAGTACCAAGAAAATGGTCTGTTCAGCTCCAAACCTTCAAAATAAGGAAAAAGTGTGCTATCTCTTGAATCAGATTGGCTTCAGCATCTGTTTCGCTGGACTGCAGGTAATCACAGATAAATCATGACATCTTGACACTATTTCAATGATATTTCGGTTTGATTTCAACTACCTGTAGAGGCTATCTGGAGTTTCCATTCATTTCAAACTCTTTGCCTCTCACTCCAATAAAAGAAGTTAGCCTGGAATCAATTGATCTATAAGTTGCAAGGATTCAGTCTGGGGTTTGTAGCAGACATTTTTAATGTCCTGCCTCTGAAAAAGTATTACTTTCCCAAGTTTTGAAGTGCTGGCCTCTACAGGGCCTAGATCTTTGCTCAGAAAACAATGTACAGAAGCTAATTCAATTATAATATAGCTTTAAATGAACCTAACCCTGTCTGGCACTGCTCAGAAAGTAGACAGGCCACTTAATTAGACAGGATCATGTGCCTCATGATAAAAACATACTGAACTTTTGGGGATGGTTGGAAATAGTTTTGAATGAATGTATGAGATGCATTAGCACCATTGCAGGGCTAGTAAATGGCAGCTGAGATATAGCAAAATTCTCCCTCTACACAGCTGGATCACAACATAGCCCAGAAGTCTCTGGTATATCCAAAATAAAAATCTCACTATCTTCTTTCTAGAGGTTGATTTAAAATTCCCCCTTTATAAAGCAGAGAATCATCTAATCACCTTCTCTGATCTGTCCAGCTACAGAAGTGACCAACACATGAAAAAGACAGGCTGTAGAAGTTGATCTGGACAGATTTGGAAATGATAAATCCCACTTTGGTGAGGAGGGGAAAAGGACGGGATGAACACACAACACAGAGTCTCCAGCCATTTAGAGATGGTTGTCATTCTTTATGAAGATTAAGGGACTTGTAGCTCTGCATTCCTATATTAATCCAAAGGCCAGCCATTGTACAGGCTGCCAGAGTATAGGCTTCCAGACACTGCACTTGTGATCAGAGCCTTGAGCTAAATGGACTCCCATTTCTATGCCAGATTTTTTCTGCTCTGCTATGTTAACTTTACATGGCAGATAAGCAACACTGATTGCAAAGATCTTTAGAAAACATTTGAGAACAAAAAGAGCAATAAATGAGTTGAAGAGGAGTCTCTCATGCAATGGCCAGTTTACTTGTGTATTGGAAGAATATAACCRTATGAATATTTTTCAAAATAAGAAAGCTCTTACAGTAAGAGATAATACTCAAACTGCTGGACAACTTGCACATCTGATTTGCTTAAGGAGATCTACGCAAACTGCAGAGCAAATGAACTAAGGTTCACAGAATAATGCATGAGGACACAAGGGGGTTTTATTTTTAATATATTAATACAGTTGAAAAGAAAACAAATAATCCTGATTTTTCTAGGGAGGTAAGGGAACCATAAACACTACAGGAACTTTGCCCCTAGCATCCAGTGATTTACATATTTTTTATAAAACTCAGAGTTGGTTTGAAGTCACAAGAAGTAGACCAACCACTGTTAAAATGATTACTTTTTCCCTGTGATGCCTGGGTCTGGTCTATGCCATCAGATTCTCACTTTTATGAGCAATATAAAATTCAGACACAATTTCCAGTTAAAAAGGAAACCATTTCTGCTGGGTCTTCGTAACAACCAACAGCTTCTTCCCTTATTTTTTTTTTTAAGTCAGTGACAATTCTGATATCCAAAGTGGCAACTAATTGCCCTGACAATTAAATGATACTGCCACAGCACAGCCTTTATGCATTTGTCCTAATAAATGTCAGATGAAGCTCAACTGCTCACTTCAGCAGATGCTAATTTAGGCTGAATACCACCAGCTATTCAGAGAGAGAATTTTTGCTTTAAATAAGATTAATCTCACAAATGAAGTGTGGGTTTCCTTCTTATAACAAAGGCCATTGGTTATTCATTAAATCTGAATTACAGGTTTAACAAACACTTGCATGAGAATCATTAATATAATCTGTTATATAATTGCTAATGCAGTGTATAATACTTAATATCTCAACAGTCAGGTCTCTTCAAAATTCAATTACTATAGCCCTTGTCATAGAGACTAGCACTGCTGTTTCAAAGCTTTTTTCCCTAGTGACCCTTCAGCTTGACTACTTCTTGCCTGGCTGCCATTTGTCAGTTCAGGAACAGTATGAGTGTCAAGTCAAGTATAGACTTATATTGGACTCCTAACTCCCATCATGGTTCCTACCTTTCCACTGAAGTCAATAGGAAGCTGGGAGTCCTGTTATGCTTTTAATCCTGGGTCAGCATTTCAAAAAATGCTGATCTGCTTTGCAAGTCTGTGGAGCTGATTCATTTTCTCTGTTGCAGGTGGCAAGAAACTGAGCCTGCTTTCATTAACACTGGAAAAGCCTGCACACCCTCAAGGTAGGGCCAGCAGTGGTTGCACTATCGTTCTCTACTTTACAATTGCAAAACCTTTTTTATTTCCAGTTGGGACCTGTTGATATTCCCCGTGGGGAAAAAAAAAAAAAATTGCTTATCCCTTCTTGCAAATGGGTTCTGCCCCTATTTGCACCACCCATTTTGAAATATAGACTGAACAGCACATGGCTGTCAAAAAAGAAGTTTTACAGGACCCTCTCAAGCTATAATTTTATTCATAAAATTGATGTGCTTGGCAATGGCAGTGGGCACTGAGCCCAGAAGTCATGGAAGAGCCCATATTTTTGTCAGTAAATTCTTTACCAACTACAAGAACACAACTATTTGCAAAACGCCAATTATAAACTGTCCCAGGACCTTGTAAATTCCAAACCTCACTGAGGGAGAGCACTAGCTGGCATAGGCCAAAACTGTGACAAGAACTCCTCTAAGAGTTGCTGAGAGGAAGACTGCCTGGACATGTCCTGGACATACTTAAATGTAGAAGTGTGGACAGACAGCTCACTGCTGCTCAGGGTTCTGAGCTGAGAATTCATGGGAAGAAATCAGGAGATCCTGTGATTAAAGCATGACTATTTTTCTTCCTAGACCTGTCTTCCACACTTTTTGGCCTCCTTCATACAAAGAATCACAACACACTTTAGACTGAACCATCCTAACAGTAGACAGCTTCAAGTCCTTAGAGAATTGTTACCTGTGATTCTAATTTTGAGTCAAACATCAAATTTTGATCCAGCATTAATGCTTTCTTCAACTGATGAAGGTGATGGACCTGCTGAACTTACTCTTCCAGTAGCAGAGGCATCAGTGATTTCCATGCTACAGGAATTACGCACAGAAGTAGGTCAACAGCTGTGCTCAGATGTGAAGAGGTGTATGCAAGAATAGACATAGCAAAAATAAAAAGGTCTAAAAAAATGACAAAAAATGATGAAGTATATGGGAGGAAGAATGGAGTCTGTGGACTTTACACACTGTAAGGTTAAAAAGATGAAGTCTGTGAAGTTTGAAAAGGAGAAGAAAAGAAGAGATATTATAAAAGTCTACAAAACAATGAGTGAGCCTGAGGATCCTACACAGATCTCTCTATTTATTTCCCACTTACCCATATCTTTTGGTCTCCATTCTGCTCCTCCTCTTTCCAGATCTTCCAAAACGTATTTTGCTCTCCTTCCCATTTCCCTTTTCCCTCTTATTTCTGAACTCCTTCATCTCATTTCCACCTTTCCTCTTCTCTATATACTCTTTCTCATGATATAAATATCAATACCAAATATAAGGATTTTATTAATATCAATAAATGTAAGTATTTTATTAAAAAATAATAACATTATAGTCTATGGAACTAAAAAGTAACGTATTTCAAATGCCTGCCATGAAACAATCCACGTGAATTCAGCGAACACACAGACAGCTGTGCTGCTAAAAACTGCTTCAGCAAACAGTTCAGGAAGACTTAAAAAGCATAATAACCACAATTACTTTACCTGTGGTAATTTGACATAGAATTAAATTTTAACCCTCAAGCATCAGCTCATAAGCTAATTTTAAAGTGGAATCAAGAAGTTTTGAGACTTCTATCCTTTCTCTGAAGCAAAAGACATAGAGGTGGAATTCATTTGACTTTGTGTGTATGAGAAAAGATGCCTACATCCAAGCTAATTATCTAGACTTTTTTTCAGTCAACAGGGAGAAAAAAGGCACTTTGAGGGTGCGATCCGTCTTACTTGAAAGTAAACGCCTAAGATAAACCAGATAAACTGGATCTTGAAAGGGTCTGCTTGCCCCACTGCCTACAGAAAGTTGCTAAGGCATCTGGTTCAGATTTAGACACTTGTTTCAGAGGCAGGGGAGATCCCAAGGAAGGCATTCTGAAACAGATTATTGAGCTATATGGACGGCTGATCTATTCTACTTTAAGTATTCTTATGTTCCTGCATGCTGCTATGTCATTTACACAGGAGTTGTGGACTGGAGCAAAGCCCTGAGGGTATTACAGAGCATGCAGAGGCAGATGAGATATATACCTGGATCCGAAAAGGATCTTCTTGGATGTATAGTGCATCTTCATGCTTTCAAATGAAATATTTTTGTGGGAGTAGTAAGACACTGCCATTCTGTTCTCCCTTTCATACTGTCTCCTAATCTGTCAAAAATCTATCAAATTATGTGCCTATCCACGAAAAAACAAAGCGGCTTTAGGAAGTGTTTGCATTGTTGTATGAAATGTGGGAGTCACTGCAATCAACAACAGAGGACATCAGAAAAGGAACTGGAAAGATGTCAGTGTAGCAGACACTGGGTAAATGAGACTCCCTACATGGGAAATACAAGGCAGGCAGCACAGGACTTTCAAGTATAACAGATATTTGTGACTTTCAGAATACTTTAAAAAAGCCATGACTTCCCTCCTAGCAATGCTGGACTGGACCTGTTCTGTTTTTAAATATAAAATTTGCCTGCAGAAAGGTTCTAGAAGAGTAAGTGTTAAAATTAAGCCCCACAGCTTTAAAACAACTATTTCCAAAAGAAATGTAGCCATTTATAGACATGTTTGTGAGAAGCTTACCTCCAAGCTTCCTCAGTGTCCCAGGTCACTGCAATAGTAGTATTCTCCCTAGCCACTCGTACAGAAGATCATAGTAGAGTGGGGTTTTTAAACTGGTTAACAGACAGACCCTTATGCAGAGCTTTTCCCAGTATATGTAGGCAAGCATCACTCTGGCCTCCCTGGGAGCTATGGGAAAGTATTTATCAAATACCTACCTTGTAGGTGCCTGAAATCAGGTGAAAAGATTCTTACCCAGGGACTCAGCTTCCAACCACTGTCCCCTGCATACCTTTGCTGTGTATATTGGAGAGCCTGCTCTCAAAGTTTTGGTAACTCTACAACTGTTGGTGGATTTTCTGCAGGTCACCATTAAACTTCATTTTACGCTAGTTAAACAGATGGTGCTCCCCAAATCTTTCATGATAATTTGGATCTTTTTATACTTTAATAATTTGCTGGACTCTTTGACTAGTCCTTACCTTCTTACCAGTTTCCTACTGGATCTGGGGAGATCTGAATTGACACAGCATCCAGTAATGGTCAGACCAGCCCCAAATACACAGGTAAGCCAGTATCCCTGGTCCTATTCAAGGATTATGTATTTATTTATTTATATACATTTTTAGATATACAAATTTGATTAATTATTTTGCTGCAATGCTGCTCTGGCAGCTCATTTCCAGTTGATCAAGGTCTCTGACTCCCAAATGTTTGACAAAGTTACAGGTTCCCAGGATAAAGTCCCCCATCTTGTTACGGCCTGATAGAGCTTTTCATTTTCTGGAGGTGCAGTTTTTGTACTTCTTATTAAAATACACATTATTTAGTTTTGCAGCATTTGACAGTTTGAAAAGCCCATGCTATTCTATACCAGTGGCATTTTTCTGCACTCTTTTCCACTCCTTCAGCAAAGAAGTCACTTACACATGTAAACCGTTTTCAGCAGTTGATAATATATTTATGTAGCACTGGGCCAAGAACTCATTCTTGTGCTGCTCCAAAGGACTACATTGAAATCAGCAATGATTCCCCATTTCCAAATCCATTTTCACATCTGTCAGTTATTTAGTTTATTAATCCAATTATTGCATGGGAAGTTAATTTGCCACAGGTACTAATCAAACACCTTGAAGAAGTCTGAATATATTATATTAACCTTACCTCTATCAACCAAACTTGAAATCGGATCAGAACAGGTACAAAGTTGGTTTGACAAAATAAATTTTCCGTAAGCCACATTATCTTTCTTTCATTCTTTGTTAAGCAAGTCCCATATCAGCCATTCTTTTGCTATTTATGACGAGTAACCTGTTAACTCTTTTAAAATACTGCCATAAACAACAGAGTTCTTCCAGTCATAACACCTTCTCACCAGGGAATATATCTTGTTTTGAATGTTTGTATTTTAATGATTATTTCTATTTTTAGCAATGATAATTACTACAATATAATATTGCTCTTTTTACCTAAAAGTTGCCAATGGTCTTTACAAAGGACATGCACAACCCTGAATTTGTGAACACACTCTCTGTCACTGACCACAAAGAGGCATGCCATGGAGAAGGGAGAGGCTGGAGAAGGAATATATGTATTAATTAAATAATTTAACCTCCACTCAAATGTATCCATTAAAGGATGAGAGAGGGAACAAGGTAAGTGGCAACCTGAAATGCTAAATAATTAACATGCTTTGATTGATTGCTTGAAGAATAAAAGACACTAAATTTTCCACCAAAACTAATGTTTGATAAAAGCCATTCCTAAAGAAAATAAATTTTCCTTCAAAGGGTGTTCCTAGTCATTATCTAAGCTGAACTTTGACTAAGATACTGGAACACTCCTGAGAAAAGGGCAGCAGGGTGTAAACACGGAGAGTAGGAACCTGGCCTTTGTCCACTGACTGAAGGATGGCATTTCTCACTACAGGTTGCCCTTCACCTCATCAGGCATTCATTCAAGAGCAGAAGTCACACTTTTTGAGTCACAAATGGCATCCAGCTGTCCTCTGGATTTTCTTTCAAAATCTCCAATCCAGATRTTTACTAAAGCCAAAGTTTCTTAGTTTACAGGGTTTACAAATACTGCGGGAGAAAATCTGGTAGCTCTTTTACTGCCTCTGGTATTTCTATAGGTTAACCTGCCTTCCTGGAGAGTATAGGTGACTCTCCTTGATCAACAGAAAAATTAATCTGGATCCAGGTTTTGTATCACAAAAAGAGGCCTCAGCATGAGGCCTCAGACTTCGAACTCTCTTTCTTAGGCCTTTGCTACTCTTTTTCTAAAATACCAAACTAACTTTTTCTTGCTACCTTTCCAAATCCTTGATCTCAAAGACAGTGTTCTCAATGGTATTTTATGGTAAATCTTCACTCAAGATGGATTCCTCATTAGTGTTTGCTCTGGGCAATGAAAAACTGCTTTAAGATTTTTTATCATTTGACTGCCATGCAAATGTACTACACCTATCAACACCACAACTTCTGTGCATGCAAAGAAAATGTGGGACTTTCAGAAAAGTATAATGGTCTGTCCCTACACACTGTCAACCCCAAGTTCCCACCTTAGACTTTATAAACCCTCAGAGATATATAATTCCTCTATTCTTCCCAACCAATCCTTTTTCACCTTCCAGACAGCCAACAAAGGACAGATTGGCTTTGCTGTGAAGCCTCTGGTAGAAAATTTACTTAATCATAAGTCTTGCTACAGAGCAATGACAGTCAGTCCTTAATGGCGTGCTGGCAGCCCACAAATGGGTGAAAAGAAATCATGCCTAGAAGTCAACCTGTCTATATGAATATAACTTAAAACACTGCTACTTAATTATGGATTGGGCATTATTTCTTGAAACCTGCCTTTGAAAAATTGCTCTGGTGACCTGATCTTTGAGACCTTTCGCAGACGTTGCTTCCTGTCCGTCCTGACTTCTGCACAGGAATATTTTTAGTTTTCTCTATCTTTTTTTCTACTTCTAGTATTTCTCTCCAGTAACATATGACTTTCCACATCTTCTTTGTCATTACTTCTTTATTTTTTTCGCTCCTCTTATTTGGTTTCTCACCATTTTTCCTCAGTCCTTCCAGTTTCCCTATCTCCTATTTCTTTCACCATTTCCTTCTCTTATCCCTCCCTTGCTTTACTTTTCCTCAGCCCCCTCCTTACTTTTTCTCCACCTTTTCCCACTTCTCTTTTCCTTGTGATTTCCAACCTGCAAAGAAGTGCTATCCCCACAGGCTCTTTAGCACCCTCTGATCACCTGCTAGCCTCTGCACCGCGAGCTCCTCCAACAGCTCCACCTGCCCCAGTTAACTCAGAGACTCCAAAAGGGTTGAGAGGGACTTGCTTTCCAGCTGGAGCCAGAGGAGGGTTAGCGCTGCCCTGAAAGTTGAAGCAGAGAGGGTCAGTTTGCCAAAGCAGGGAGATTGGCAAGAAGACATGGTGCCAGCCACACGCCACTTCATTTATGTCCCCCCAATTAAAGCAGCCTGTAGGGAAAGTAGCATGCCACTGTAGTGCACTGGTGTACTGACCCCTCTGAGTGCTTGTTAGTGCTCACCATACTCAGCATTTCCTCTCACTGATTGATAGGACGATACGTGTGTGTATGGCAGAGAGTAGATTCATTACAGCACATTAGCCAGACAGGCAGACAAATGCCCACAGGGGCAGAAAAGCTGTAAGGAATAAATAAAAACTTTATTATTTTTCTTAAACTTCCTTTCCCCAGGCTACAGTGTGGAATACTGGAGGAACAGAAGAGCGGAGGGAGCCCAGAAGAGAAAGGGACTGGCAAGAACTGGAGGGAAAGTTTATTAGCAGTCAAAGAAAGGTTTAAAATATTCATTGTTGGATTCAGACTTTGGACAGTAGCTGAATCTCTACTTATCTTTTTATTTTCCTTCCCACTGCTAAATGAGAAAGAAAGGGTCAGTGCATCAGATCCCAAACTATCAGAACATTCCTGATGTAACATCTCTGAAATGGCTACCTGGCTGCTCCACTCACTGCAATTAATCATTCCTCGGTTTTAAAAATGGAAAACAAACTACTATCAGCCTTTATCAACAGCTGCCACCATGTGGTATCTGAAATCCCACAGTTACTTCCCATTCGAATAGAGAGAAATATTGTGGCATCATCTGATCTGTTCAGTGATGGTTTTTAAGCATCTGTTCTGTAACGCACAGCTTGCAAGACATGACGCGGCTGACGTGTGGCAGCTCTGCAACCCTGTGCACACCCTGCTGAGGCTGAGGAGTGGGCAGCCTGTGCGATATTGCCCCTGACACCATGGCCACTGTACCAAACCACTTACACATCGTTCATCCTTGGAGCTGGGACACCAGACCACAGTCCAGGACCACCCCACGCTGTCAACAGCAGTGCATGAAAAAAATGTATTCCCAAATGGCTGATGTGAAAAACACATCTGCCAGACACAGATTTACCAGGAGGCAGCATCCTCTCTCCCCATGTCCTGAGAAGCTGCCTGCTCTGCCATGGGGCGAGGGAGCAAACATGGAGCTGCTGAGCCCTGTTCCCGCTCCCCCCCGGTCTGTCTGCTGCCTGGAAATACGGTGTGATGTGGAAAGAAAACTCCAGAGACGTTCTGCTATCCAAAGGGAAGAAGAAGTGTATGTTGTCAGCTGTAGATCATTAGAGAGTTGATCCTAAGATTAATGATTCAAGGAGCATGTTTTGAGGCAGCATGGGGACAAGACCTAGTTAGTTAATACCCCAGCATTTCCTTGCTTGAGCCCTATGTATTTTTTAGAACATGTTAATTCCAGCAGCTTCACCCCTCACCTCCCTCCTGGATTTCATTCAGGTGCACTTCAAAATGAGCTGCTTATGTTACAATTAAGAATAGCTTTCTGCAGATAACACAGCATTCAGAAATCCGTTTTGTAAATATCTGTTGGTAATACAGGTACCTCTGAGATTGCTGGAGCTTTGTCTGATGAAAAGTGTGTTCCCACCGGAAAAAATCCATTGAACCCAGGATACTGTGAAACTGGCATATGACACTGTGAATAATGTGCATGGGCTTCTTCTCGAGGGTGCTTGTCTGTCCACTCTTGATCCTGTAGCTTTCCTCTGAGCTGAAACTGTAGTCCAGTCAGTGCCTGCAGCATTGCTTTACTTCTTCCCTTTCCACTAAGTAGAGCTGAAAAAATCACTGTAAAACACACACACAAAATAGAAGCAGCAATTTAATTTCTTGCACAATGTACCTCTACTATTGAAAAAAAATAAAAATCCTTAAATATAAAAGCAAATTAATGTAATGGTTATAGGGCACCCATAAGGACACAATCCCTAACATACTACTGAAAAAAAAAAAAAAGATGAAAAGAAACAGTTGGCATTCAGTTAACAATCATGTTTGGAGGTTTGTGACTGACTTTGTTATTCCAAGGGAAGCCAGGTACCAGTCTCTTGGGATTAGGTACAAAGGCGAGAAAAAAGTGGACATGTATGAATCTCAAAGGTGACTGCTGGGTTAATAAAACAGTCTGTTTTCTGTTCACCCACTCTTCCTCTCAGTGTGCAAGTACATTAAAATATGTCAAAAGGAAAGCCATTTGCTGGGGAAAAATAATTCAGCTAAAAGTCAAAATTTCCTGCTGGTGTATTGCCTTGGTGTGTGCAAGTGCGCTAACAAAGTGACCCACACATCTCACTGGATGAAAGTTGGTATCCTCATTAAAGTAGAAACAAACACTTGAAAATAGGAACAACTGCCAGTTAAAAAAAAGGGACCACAATTGATATGAGAAGCCTTCATTTTTCCACATTCTGTTTCCTACTTGCTCTATAGCAGATACAATATATATTTAAGTAACCTCTTGAAAAGTAATGAAGGTAAAACTGATTCTGTATGCAGTAACCATTCCCGTTTGCTGGAGGAATTGCGTTGCTAACAACCATCCACATTATCATTCTATGTTTAGAAGAAGAAATATTTTCACAGCCCAGTTTCTAAACTGCCACATACAACACAAGGATTGGTTCCTGCGAAAAGTAACCCTTTCAAAAGTGAATAGCTCTGGGGAAGAAAACTTTATATCAGAATTACTCATGCTAGAAAGGGTTTGTAGGATCAGCCTCCAGCCCTTTAAAATAAAAGCACATTTATACTGGTGTATACTGCCTTTGCCCTTAGGAAACAATGAGGCTTGAACACCACTGCAGTGTGAGCATTTTTTGTAGTATGAACAGCATGAGACGTTAGATCTCCTGTTCCTTGGCCCAGGCCCTGGCAGAAAGCCCTATCAGATAAACAGAAAGCAAAATGAGGGAAGTGGTACACCATGGTGTGAGCCTCCTTTTGTTTATTGATGACGTGATTTTCTCTGGGGAAAAAAAAAAGAGTAAAGATGTTTTCCAAAATCTCTAATGACCACAGCAGAGTATATTCCGATGAACTGTCTGAACCACAGAATCCCATCATGGGTGAGGTTGGAAAGGACCTCTGGGGATCATCTAGTCCAACTGCCCTGCTCAAAGCAGGCTCAGCCACAGCACGTTGCTCAGGGCCATGTTGGGTTTTAAGTATCTCCAAGGACAGAGATTCCACAAACTCCCCAAGCAACCTATTCCAGTGTTTGACCACCCTCATAGTAAAAAAAGTTTTTTGTTATGGGGGAATTGAAATTTCCCCCATTTCAGTTTGTGCCCATAGCCTCTTGGCCTGTCATGGACACCACTCAGAAGAGCCTTTTTTACTCCCTCCCATCAGGTATGTATACACATGAAGAAGATCCTCCTGAGCCTTCTCTTCTCCAGGCTGAACAATGCTAGGTCTCTCACCCTGTCCGTGTAACTCACATGCTCCAAGTCCTTCAGTATCTTTATGGCCCTTTGCTGGACTCGTTCCAGTACATGCATGTCCCTCTCATACCAGGCAGCCCAGGACTGGACCCAGCACTCCAGCTGTAGCCTCCCCAGTGCTGAGGAGAGGGGAAGGATCACGCCTTTAAATTGCAGGTGATGCAGTGCTGTTCCTGATGCACCCAAGGAGAGGATGTTGGGCTTCCTTGTTGAAACTGTGTGTTGCTGCTTTATGGCCCACCAGGACGCCCAGGGCCTTCTCTGCAAAGCTGCTTCCCAGATGGTCAGCCTCAGCCTGCACTAGTGCATGCAGTTATTCCTCCCCAGGTGCAGGACTTGGCATTTCCATTTGTTGAATTTCTTGAGATTCCTGTCACCCCATTTCTCCATATTGTCCCACTGAAGAGCAGCACAATCATCTGGTATAGCAACCAGTCCTCCTGATTCTCTGTTGTCTGCAAACCTGCACTCTGACCCATCATCTAGGTTATGAATGTACATTTTAAGCAGTATTGGACCCAGTATTGACCCCTGAGGGACACCACTAGTTACTGGTTTCCAGATAGTCTTTGTGATGTTSACCACAACACTTTGAGCTCAGCAGTTCAGCCAATTTTCAATTTACTTCACCATCTACTATCTAGTCAATAATTTGTCAGTTTGTCTATGATGATGCTATAGGACACAGCTTCAAAGACCTTATTAAAGTCAAGCTAAACAACATCCACTGCTCTCTCCCTGTCTACCGAGCTCATCATCTCACTGTAGAAGCCTATCAGGTTGGTCAGGCAAGATTTTGCTTTTTCCTTAGTCTGCATTTTGCTGTTGATCTACCTGCAGAAACCCTTCATGATGCCATTCATGTCCCTCTCCAGATTCAACACCAAAAAAAAAAAACAACCGCCTTCAGCCCTGAAGTGGTCAGGCAGTTGGACTAGATGATTGTTGTACGTCCGTTCCAACTGGAATACTCTATTCTATTCTATTCTAATAAAATGGAATTTATTAATTTAGCCGATGTTTCAATGTATATCAACAGGACCTTTTAAAATGTGTATTATGTTTCTGATGGTTAGAATTCCTTCCCCTGTTATGCAAATGCCTGCTTAGGGTCCTTTTAAAAATGCATTTTATGAACCTATTAAACTATAATAGCCATTAAGTAGCTATTATGAGCTAAGATGTCAATACATATCCAAGAACATAACAAAAATTTTAAAACATTACATGGAACATTACATAGAATCATTACATACAACTACATTTTTGGTAGTGCCAGTGGCAGCAGTGGAGAAGAAGAAAGCCTTGTAGATTTTTCTTTTTGATCATGGCTTTTTCGATGTATTTCTTACTGGCTAATATGCACTAAAGAGGGGATAACTGTAACTGAATAAAAATGTAAGTTTTAACACTCCAACAACCCCTCTTCTTTTTGTTCAGAAAATAAACATCACTTCTAAAACTTATTCCAGTAATGCTGACCCCTGCAATTCTGCATAGAGCACTGCTTGAGTGTCCAGAATAAATGTCAGGACAAGGATCTGGCTTTGTTCTTTCAGAACATCTTCAACTGAGGCTCTGATGTAAATACATCACAAAAACTACAGCACTGCTTCTCACAGCAGCCTCTTCTAATAGATACAAGCAAGAGGGAAAGCTGAGGAACAGTTTAGCTAACTCATCTGTGCTGATTGAAAAATAAAGTAAAAGAACATAAATGTACTGTATCTCTTAACTGCTAATGTTGCTCCTTAGCCACAAAGAGTAAATGGTTAGTCCTTTTGTACACAGCCTTTGATCCATTGGGACTGGGTTAATTACCTGCTTTGCAGGTACGTGCATAGTTAGCTCCATACTAAAGCTCAGCAAAAATCAAAGTCTTCCCATGTTCCCGGAAGGTCACCTTTTTCTTGTGTCTGAGCACCAGGCTGCCTCAGCCATGGGACTAGCTAGTGTTGCTTCCTAGCTGTTCTGCAGTGTGAACAGTTTCTCTTCCTTCCCTCACTGGCCCTCTCTCCTGTTTTGGCCAAACTACTCCAGTGTGAATACCTGCAAAGTTCTGAAATATGAAAACTGAGAAGATGGCTGTAACTGCCCCTTCCTGGTCACTGCAGTCTTATCATGCCTATTTGGTGGTCACACTTGCATACTAAGAACCTAATCTTGTAGTCCTTTTGCAAGCAAAACTCCCCATTGACTGGTATGTCTTTGTATTAAAAATTTACTGGATATGCAGAGCAGAAGTTCTCAACAAAGGAATTTAGTAATTTTTCTTTTAGTTTTCCCCTTCAAAAATGCCCTAAGGCAGTCATCTATTTCAGTCAATGGAAGGTTAAAAATGTTCAATCAAAAAAAAAAATCTATTTTTGAGCAATAGAAACATAAAAGACATCTAAACCCACAAATATTATTTTTGTACACATTGAGGACCAGATTTCTTCACATTTCATTGACCTTTTTGTTAACTCTTTGCTTGCCAACTTTTTGCCTGGAGCAACTTTTGACAGTGAAGGAATCTGTGTTTATTAAGGAATGCATACTTATGATCCCTTAGTGACATTATTGGGGGAGGAGGAGGACAGTCACATATACAAATGTTATGTATAAAAGACATACAGAAACTTCAACTATATTTCCATTTATAAAAGTTTCATTTATCTCAGCAATTTTGCAATTAAAAAGGTAAAAAGTAAGTTAAATTAATATTTTGAAACTGAAATCCAACTTAACTTACATGATTTGCACAATAGCTTACAAATAGCTAAACAAAGTTAACCCTACTTAATTTCTGCAGTCATTTAAAATACAATTTGCCTCTTCCCATGCTGCTTTCTTCAGAACTGATCAAGAAGTAGCACCCAAAAAAAATCATGTAATATCTTCTTCATATTTTTATTTTTGTTAATAGTTTGAGGCTTTAAAAATTTTCTAGTCAGACCAACAAGTTAAAGAATTCCAATGGAAACAAAAAAATCTGAAAGCTGTGTTAAAATTAAAAGTATGTATGAGTTATTTAAGAGTAAAAAAATCTCAGAAGGATTTTGCATGAAGGTTATGTTTAAATGAAAGGTAAATATACGCTGGTTTGGAAATATCTGGTGAGTTTATCCAAAGAACCTTAACTCTGATCTGTAGCAATGCCAAGCAATAAATGTATATTTATGTTGACAGCAGTTTAGTTTTTGTGGCTCCAGAAAAGATTAAATTGGTTTTTAAAAATTCAATACAGTTTATGTAACTCAAAGTCTGGCACAATTTTTTTTTTTTATTTCCAGTTTGAGTAAAACATAAGATACAGAAATTCTGCAAAAAAAGTTTTACATTTTACAAAAGGGCATAGGGAAATAAGTAGGACGAGTTAGAATATTAAATTATGAAGATAATGAACAAGTGGGCTTACTTGAGAATTGGAAGGATGATTCACTAAAATAGAATTTCAGCAGTGTGTAAAAGGTATATTGGTGCAATAAAAGACAAGAATGAGAACTGGGCAGAGAGCTGCATTAAGCTATAAAGGGGGACACCCAGGAGATTTGGAACTACATATCCAGACGCATCACATTATGACTCAGGCAAAAGCCTTGCTGTAGAACTTTAACACCTGAGAATCACACCTAGAATAATCTAATGAGCAATACACATCTTTTTGAGCAGCCTATACCAGAAAGATGAATGAATAATGTGAAAGGAAATTAAATGAAGGTAAACAGCAAACATTGATAAGGAACTTAGGAGCTGAGTTATGAAGAAAGCTGGAAAGAATTACATGACAAATACGGCACTTTTAACATGATATATATGAAAAACATGAACACCAAGAAAGAAACAACTATTATAAGAAGAAAATAAGTTATCCTTGTAATTATGGTGATATTAAGAATATTAAGTAGAATATCATAACAATTCTTCATAGAGAATATGAAGTAACGGGGATATATTGTCCCCAAAAAAGTGGTATAATCCCCATCATTTGATTTGTTTAAATTGAGACTTGGCAAAACATTAGTGAAGTTATTGTACAGTAGGTCATGATCCTGTATTGGCAGGGGATGGACAAAATGACCTAGCAGGTCTTTTCCCTCTCAGTCTTCTTTGATTCTAAAAGCCTCTAAGTCAGATGCTTCCACATTTGTCTACAAGATCAGCAGAGCTCAGAGCTACCACAGGGAGACCCATAAGGGTGAGTGTGAATGTAGACTTGGCTAATAAAATATCAGAAGCCTATAACAGTCAAGAAATTCTTTCTCTTCTATCGTTATAAATATATATGTATCTTCTTTTCAGGGTTCAGTCTGAATGACTGCACAGAAAACTAAATTTTAAGACATTGAAAGGCAAAGTAAGTATAGAAGGTCACTACTGCAGAGGGATCAGGCTGGCGTAGCAGCAAAAGAAAATGTACAGTCCCCTGCCATCAACTTTTTGAAAATGCAGGTCTCAAAGGTAAGGCAGTAGCAGGATTTCATGCACAAACTTTTTTCTTGATTACCATTCACATAGAAACAAGTTTTTGCAGAAAAGCTCCTACCAAAAGCTTCATTGCTGCCCATCTATGCTGTTTCCAGTCTTTAACAATTGACAGCGTTAGAAAGTAATGTTTGAGAAATAACCTAGAACCAAACCATTTCATTTGAAGGTGTTCAGGAAAATTCAATACCCTGATGACAATTAGGGTTTCTTGTTATAAAGGCAGGAGGTGGTGAGACAGGATAGCAACTACTGGTTATAGAGGTCTGTAATGCCTGGGTCTGTTGTGACCATAGGGTCTAACCATCAGCCCTAGATTTCACTGAAGGCTTCCTACCTCCATTCTTTATCAGAAGTGTGATCAAATGCATTGGGTGTCAGCCTAACAGCGTGTGAATGGGACAACTAAATATTACTGCCTACACCACCGTTAAGGCTGTGTGTCATGCCGACCTTGTGTAGAAGTGGCCAGCCTAAAGCACAAGTGTAAAAAGACATAAAGAAAGGGCAGCATCAGTAAGCCTCCAGCTGATGACCTACAGAAGTGAAGGTGGCTGTGCATGTAGCCACCCTATCTTGCCTTCTTCTGAAGCTGAGGAGAAAGCCCTATGATTTGCTGCCAGCTTCATCTGAGGGAAAGATTAGTGTTAGTTCTTTCTTAAACTGACTGCACGTGTGGATCCGATGTTCATGCCAGGCAAACTGGTAGAGTTATAAAAGGGAGAGACTGTTAGAGACATACAATACCTGTAACAATGTAAAGAGATAAAGCTGATGAGGTTTTTGCTGAAAAAACCCTGCCTTACAAATCTCTTAAATTTCTTGGAGGCAGTCACTGAGCATGTGGAAAAACTGGAGGCAGATTGCACAGTTCACTGGGACTTCCAAAAGGCTTTTAGAAAGTTGCCTCACCAAAGGTGGCTAAAGAGGACTACAGAGCAGAATAAGAGAGCTCCTCAGTAGGATTGATATCAGGCTGAAAAACAGGAAACAAAAAGTAGGGAAAAATGGTCAGTTTTCTCAATGAAATTAGAATAGAATAGAATAGAATAGAATAGAATAGAATAGAATAGAATAGAATAGAATAGAATATTTCAGTTGGAAGGGACCTACAGCAATCAACTAGTCCAACTGCCTGACCAATTCAGGGCTGACCAAAAGCTAAAGCATGTTATTAAGGGCATTGTCCAAATGCCTCTTAAACACTGACAGGCTTGGGGCATCGACCACCTCTGTAGGAAGCCTGTTCCAGTGTTTGACCACCCTCTTGGTAAAGAAATTCCCACGCATCCTACCACTGGATACCAGGGAGAAGAGATCAGCACCTCCCTCTCCACTTCCCCTCCTCAGGAAGCTGTAGAGAGCAATGAGGTCGCCCCTCAGCCTCCTTTTCTCCAAACTAGACAAGCCCAAAGTCCCTAGCTGCTCCTCACAGGACATGCCTTCCAGACCTTTCACCAGCTTTGTTGCCCTCCTCTGGACATATTCAAGGACCTTCTTAAATTGTGGGGCCCAGAACTGCACACAGTATTCAAGGCCACACCAACGCTGAATACAGCGGGACAATCATCTCTTTTGACCAGCTGGTTGTGCTGTGTTTGATGCACCCCAGGATGTGGTTTGCCCTCTTGGCTGCCAGGGCACACTGCTGACTCGTACTGAGCCTGCTGTCGACCAGCAGCCCCAGATCAGATCCCTTTCTGCAGGGCTGCTCTCCAGCCACTCCTCTCCCAATTTATACTTGTGCTCGGTGTTACTCCGTCTTAGGTGCAGAATCTGGCATTTYGACTTGTTACATTTCATCCCATTAATCATTGTCCAATGCTTCCATCTATCTAGATCCCTTTTTGCCATTAGCAAAATCCCAGAGGTATCACTGGATGCTCCAAATGTTCAGAAATAGACTCTAAAAACAGTAGAGAGGAAAGTAACAAAATTTGCTGGTTATTGAAGGTAGTATAACTGAAGGGTCTCATGACATTGAACAGTTAAAAAACAGCAGATGCAATTCACTGTCAGCAAAAATTATGTGATGTACTTGGGGGAACACATTTCTACCTTTATACACTGTTGGCAGAGGCTCTTATGGATCTAATTGTTACCACTTAGGAAAGGGTTTTGAAGCTAAAATGTTCTCTAATATGGCAAATCCAATAGTCAGTGGCAGTCAAACTAGCAGACACAATATTAGAAACAAACTACACAGAAAAGAAGGTAAAGTCATGGATCAAATTCAGTGTATTCATACCTCAAATATGGTGTCTTTCTTGTCTATCTGTGTAAAAACAACACTGCAGAAAGGGAAAGGTGCTAAAAAGAACAGCAAAGGTGGCTGAAGATATACCATGTCTTCTTCATGAGGATCAAGTGAACAGACAAAATTCTCCATCCCAGAGAAAAGACGCCTCAGGGAAGATAGGATACAGGTATGTGTAAAACATGCATGGAGTGAAGAAGGTGAAGAGAAAACACTTCATGCTTTTCATTAGTTAAGAAGTAGGACTGTCATGTCCATGATGAAATGACCACAGGACAAGCTCAGAACAAACAAAAGGAAAACATTTTCACTTATGTCTAAACTGTGGTACTTTTTGTCAGAGGATTATGTAGAGAGGAAAAAGTTACATAGGTTTGAAAAGTCACTGGGTTAACTAATGGAAAAACATCAAGGGCTATAAATTATAAAGATACCATATCTCTGGCTCAGGAATTACCTGAGCTGCAGATTGCTTGAAGCTGGGATTGTTTCCTGAAGGAGTATGATTGCTTTCTGGAGATGTCCTTTGACTCTCATCTAGGTTTCTACTACTAATGACTGCTGAAGACTGGGTACTGAGCCAGAAAGATTCCTGGTGTGATCCACTAAGGTCAATTATTACTTTCTTATGAGGAAACAGAGAAGAGCATCTCTGGGGAGATGGGATTGTTTCCTGTGCAGTGTACAGGGGTTGTTCAGCCTGGAGAAGAGAAGGCTTCAGGGAGACCTTATTGCAGCCTTCCAGTACTTAAAGGGGGCTTATAAGAAAGATGGGGACAGACTTTTTAGTAGGGCCTGTTGCGACAGGACAAGGGGTAATGGTTTTAAACTAAAAGAGGGTAGATTTAGACTAGATATAAGGAAGAAATCTTATACAATGAGGGTGGTGAAACACTGGAACAGATTGCCCAGAGAAGTGGTAGATGCCCCATCCCTGGAAACATTGAAGGTCAGGTTGGACGGGGCTCTGAGCAACCTGATCTAGTTGAAGATGTCCCTGCCTGTGGCAGGGGGGTTGGACTAGATGACCTTTAAAAGGTCCCTTCCAATCCAAACTATTCTATGATTCTATGATTCTACATCATCAATACCTTTAACAATCAGCCAACTGTATAAGGCCCCACTGCACCAGAACAGTACTAGCCTTACATATTCATATATCCTAACAGCTACTGAAAATCCTTCAGGTACCCAGTTGTCATAAATTTCATTAAGCTTTAATGTGACCAGTAGGACAAGAAAATCATTTGGCTTCTCTTCCAGAATGAAATTTTTTTCAAACCTGAAGATCCTTAGCAAGCCATGCAGCTCCCACGTTCTCTGTGCCATAAAAAGAGAAGACAATTGGCTTTGACATAGCTTTCAAAGGCCAGAAAAACTGTTGCACAGGAGTCACTGAAGCACAGAGAGGTTAAAAATAAATGTGTTTCTTTACTTGTGGTATTAACAGTTAACAACAAACAGCAAACACATCGGAAGACTAATAGGCATTCCAGCTCAAGAGGACATCTTTAAATGCTTCCAAAATTATTTTATTTTGGGGGATTCACTAAGTGTGGCTTTTATATTGAGGATAATGGGGTCCATCCCCACCAGAACTTAATAACCTCACTGAAATCTTTCTTTGTCCTCCTGTCGTAGCTACTGCATGTCACTATTAATGACATGCAGTAGCAGCATAACCCAAAGGAAATAGCATGCAAGGAAGAGGTTAACATGAAACAATGAAGGCAGCTTGTAACAAGTTATAAGATGTTACAATACATAGCAGGTTTCATAATTTCTTTTTTTTTTTTTAAAAAACTAATGCTTAAAGGCATTGCAAAGTTCTTTTGTATTTGCAAACCTGCAGAGTAGCCTCTGGGGAATTTTWCTGGCTAACCCAAACCTTGCAGAGACAAAGATGTGGCAGCTTGGGTTGAATGTGGAAAGCAGTACATAGGATAAAGTCACAAAGTCTTTTGCAAGGTAACAGCTATTTTTCCTATTTCCCAATGTATAACAACTAGATATTGTCTCCTTATTAGCATTATCTTAATAAGGAAGAGCCTATACCCACTTGTATTCTATGATATTGTTCTCTTCGACTTTTGTTGCGTTTTTTGAATGTGTACCTGCACACTCATGTAAATACATGCACATTTTCTGCCCAAGCTAAAATGCATTGGAGCCACCACTGGTTTGCAATCCAAACTACATTTATTAGCTAACATCATCTTGTGGTGTAATTCTAAGGAGAGCGTTTCCATAACAAAGTCCCACTGCCTTTCGGTAGGGCATGTGCTCCTCAGTTGGCAAGGGGGGTTGAATATTCCACATCAGTGCCTCTTCCGGCCTTCAGCATCAATGGCAGATTCAGGATTACAGGACATAAAATCTCAATAATTTATTCAAAGGAATATTTTAACACAATAACAGACATCAGAGACTATAATATGATTAATAGAGAACCTCGAATCACCAGCTCTGGATGCCCCCAGCTGTCACAGCGCTTGCCAGTGTGGAGGGTCCTCAGAACGTCCCAGGAGTTTTAGTTCCTTAGACTGTTTGTCCCTGAGTCCTTGATATTAATCCATTCTCTGGACTACCAAAAAAAGAGTATTTTCTGGTTTTTTAAATCAAAGACCATCTAATCTCTTAGCCTGAAAAACATGCTAAAATGTCAACATTCTCTTCTTTTTTTTAACTTATTTTCTCTATTTTCTTCAATTGTACATTTGTATGTCTGGTGTTTTTGCAATAATTTCATGAATCACTCCTTGATATCTTACAGACTAGCAACAATCCACAGTTCATAGTAGAGAAACATTGCCTTACAGCACTCAAAGTGGAAATGAAGACAGCACATGGCCAAGTAGTATGTTAAAATACTGATTAGTACTGTCAATTTTGTTAATGAAAACATTAGGGACTCTGGATATTATGCATAGGCATCTCTCTAAAATATTATAGCTGTTGTAAATGATCAGTCTGGATATTGACATTGAATGTGTAGTTTGATTTGAAAAGTTTCTTTTCAGCTTGGGAGAAATCTGTTTATATGCTGAGATTTAGTTTTCCAGCCCACAGAGTCAAAACCAGAAGATCTGGTAATTACCAGTACAATGGCAACTCTTCTGTGTGAGGGCTGCTCGGGGCAAGATGATCCCACTGTGCTGGGCAGTTCAGCCCTTGGGAAGGGTGTCCTCGGGACTATTTGAAGGAAGCAAATTTCACCAGCAATCTAGAGTCCAGAGATGAATGACATAGCTCTTCAATTTAGTTTATTATTTTCTTCCATTTTTATAACTCACTAATCTGTACAGCTAGTTATGTTTGAAAATATAAAAGCATGCACATTAATAATACAGCTATAAAGATACATGCTTAAAGAACTGCGTAACTCCATAAAAGACATTAATGCTCTCCACCAACAATAAAGAAATAAACACACAGTCCTTTGATCGATACACTGGATACTGTCAAGACAAGAGTGTCCTGCCAACCCAAACAGACGGAAGAAGTAACCTCTCTTTCCTGATATGTGGCACCACATCATGAAGTCCCTGATTCAGCAAAGCAGCAGGATTAGTTTACATTAAATGCCTGGGGCTATATGTGGCCTAGAGATGGTGAGGAAGGCTCCACACAGCCCTCTCCATCTTTGATCCCAGAGCTTACCTCGCAAGATAGTCCACCTTTGCTGACAGTCTGCATGCATGCTGATCAAAACTAGGTATATTGCCAGAAACTCTGACTCTGGATCCCTCCAGGGGCTGCTTCACTGCCCAAGCCGACCATGCCAGCCCTCCCATGGCCAGACAATGGATACCACTGCACTGCAAGCACAGTGATGCACTGGCACAGAAGTATCTCATTAAAATCAAAAGGCACGACATGTGGTACCCTCCGGAGTTCCCACTCCCACCCAGAAGCAGTCGCCCTTATGTTGGTGTGGATGCCTCACCACCATGGGGACAGGGACAGGCTGCTTCCTGACCCAAACTGGGCCTCCTGCAGTCCCTTGGGTGTCCCTTCAGTAGGGGCCTTAGGACCTCCTAGGCAATGCAATGCAATGTTCTCCATGATCTGTGTTAGAATAAGGGTCTTTCAGATGAATGAAGAACAAATTCAAGTTTCACAGACCCTCTGTACTGTATCCAGTACAGAGTACAAATTCAGATCAGGTAAGTTTGACAGTCTCTCTTTGACCAAAGTATATCTAAACCAGTGTCATGAATCCATTGAGTTCAATAACTGTACAAAAAACCATGATATTTCATGAAATAAATTTTAAAAAATCATAGTTTGGGTTTAAGCTTCTTAACTCTTCAGATTTTTTTCAGTCTCAGAAGAGCCAAAAGTTTTTTTTAGAAGAGAGAACGTGTGAGATACTATTGTATTCACATAACTTGAGGGAGTGAGGCATTAAGAAAAACAGAAAAGGGCTTAATACTAACAAAAATACCTTAATTGTATGTACAATCACACTACTTGTTAGGGGCTGCATCTCTGAAGAATACATCTGGTTGTATTTTTACACCAAGTATTAAACTTTTTAAGGCCAAATATTGAGGGAGGAGGGGAAGAGGAAGTAACACATTCAATAAACAGGCATAGACAGTTGATCAAAGTTGCCAATGACATGAATAGTTATGCCATGATGTCCCAAAGAGGCCTTGCACTCTAATACATTAAGTGTGACCTTTGTATAGGAAAAAAATAACAGGTCATCATGCCCTAGACCATGGGCTAGCCTGGCAGCAGCCAACCACAGAAATTGAGAGCAAGGCAGAATGCTGTTATTCTTACATTTTCACTGAGAAATCTGTAACAAGGTGTGCAGCAGACCTGCTACCAGAAGCACAGTTGCTACATATTAAATAAGATGAAGAGCACAAAAATTCCTCCAGCAGACAGCCTAAACTACACAGTGTGAATACCTGCTGGCCAGTTTTAAGTTCCTGACATTTCTCAACTTTTCGATAGCTGACTTTCCTGCTTCTATGTTCTTCTCCATCTCCCTGTCTCTGTACCAAGGGGAGTCCTGGAAATGAAGCTGAAGCATCTCTCTGATCATCTTTTTGTGACCTCCAGCAGGCAAAAGATCAGCTGTGCAAAAATGGTTCCTTAGTCTCTACAACTATATGCTGGAGCGATGCTCAAAGGGATACAAGAGTTTTGTTGCTATAGTTTAACAAACCCCAAGAGATTATATACAATCTACAACTACTGAATCTAATAATCTGGGATTTATTTTTTTATTATTATTTTGGGTTTTTTTACATATAGAAGAGCTTTCTGATCCTCAGTAGCCTGCTGGGCAAATGTAAATGTACCATCTCCACCTCATGGTAGCACAATTGCTTTTCAAATAGAGAGCTATAAGAGGTTTTAACATTGGCCTAATGCATTTTCTCCATAACCTTGCTCTCAGAAACGATGGTGCTTTTTCTACAGAAACATGCACACAGAAATTTGCCTGGGGCCATGTCCAGGAATGAAAATATTTCAACACAAACTGTTAATAGTTCAGAAACAATCACATGGTTAACAATTTTAGACAATCTAAACAATAGATGCTGCTGTCAGGTTCACCAGAATACACAGATATTTTTAAAAAACCTTTTAATGCAGCCCAAGTATTTCCTCCTGTAAGTTTCAGGATAATTTGTATGCTAACATAACAACTGCAGGCATTGAGCATAATATCTTTCTCTAAGGGTGCCCTATCCTGACAAATATATTTATTTGTGATGTCTTGCTTGCTTGCTTGAGATCTCTTTTCCCTCATGGTAGGTGCTGGTATGACGGGGGAGGTAGATGGATAGACTCAGTGCTGAGTTATGTTATGTAGTAAATGCTGATATATACTTCCTGCATTCAGAGCTCACTTCTCAGGACACTTGATCTCTCATAATTCTACTCCGATCTATGATGTTGTAAAAATGATATATGTAATTTTGCAGCTTCCTTGCTAGAAAGTTATAACATCTGCAAAAACTGTCAAACTTTAACCTGGACAAGATTATAAATATAATTTTGTGAATACAGCAAACTGCTTTAGAGGAACAAAAACCTGATGTTTTTACCCTCCTCTTGTTACACATGCTTCATTTTTGCCTTCTCAACTCTGAAGAGTCATGGCATATGAATAGAAAAGCATCTCCCCAGATAGCTGAAAAGACTTAGGGATTGTGGATACTATACACAGTTTCTCGTTACTCATATTCAAAGCTTAGAGAGTGAACAAGGGTTTACATGCAGGGCACACATCCCAGTTTTAAAACTAGGATATGTGTCTGCAAGTCTGAGAAAAGGAGAAACAGAAAAATGTCTGAAACTTTTATTTAATATAGGTAGGACAAGTGTCCTGCAGTAGGTTGGAAAGAAATATAAGCAAATGCCACCTAACTTCTCGTACTGGGTGGTGTTGCTATGGTATGTGCATGGCACCAGGTAGAACTCTCTCAACTCACCAGCAATCAGCCATGGAGTGAGACTCAAAGGGCTAGAGAAGAGGATCAAAGCCTCTGTCTACCCATAGTTATAACCATTTAAATGAGTCCTAAGACCAGGATTTTAAATCTTAGTGATGAGGCTTTAATAAATGCCTCCACTGATGCATAGTTACTACGTTTAAGCTACCAGTTTGAGTATGAAATTGGCAGCACCAGGCTAATAACATCAGTTATGAGGATCGTCTACATTCTTTATATGTCTCACTATTTGCCT
This sequence comes from Phoebastria nigripes, assembly GCA_035582835.1. Classification (NCBI taxonomy): domain Eukaryota; kingdom Metazoa; phylum Chordata; class Aves; order Procellariiformes; family Diomedeidae; genus Phoebastria; species Phoebastria nigripes. The sequence goes on from JAYKAV010001422.1 coordinate 443,128, forward strand.
TCCCTCTGGGTCTCTCTCTCCTCTCTTATTATTCTCCCCAAGTAATATTCTTCCGTGCTCTGGACTGGCAGGGATAACAGGCCGATACTTTTTACTCAGAGAGTTTCCTTCTTGTTCTTCTTCTGGGATACGGTTTATTTTCCCATGACTGCCACAAAATGGAAGTTTGGCCTCCTAAATTACTGGATCTTACGACAGACTAGAAGGCCATTTATCGTCACGTATCAGGGCCCCTTCAAGCACGGTGCTGCCCTTGCCTCACTGCACTTTGACTGTCTATTAGGTTGCTTCTGTTAGATTTCTGAAAGATTTTCTCCTCTTCTCTTTCACCTTTCAGTCTTTGAGCACGACCCGCAGGGCTGCATGGAAGGAATGCGCAGAGGGTCCCGAGGACAAGCAGAATTACTCTTGAGAGAAGACTAAATGCCATGCAACTGGTCTCTGCTGATGGAAGCAGAGATCAGTGCTTCTGTCTTGGCACTCTAGAAACCTTGGACCTAATTAAGTGATTGATTACACATGTACTGTTGTACTATAAATGAACATCAAGGTTTAAATTTTATATATATATATATAAAAAAATAAACATCCCTAGAAGAAACAGCGGTTACTGAGGTCTTAAGATTTTACAGAATGCTATGATTTAGGATCCTCCCTGTTCACCTGTCTCGAGGTACCCATTACTAACAGGTTCTTTATGGAAACACATTTTAGAAATGGTGTCCCCCATTTATGTACAAAGCACTGCCTTCTAAGAGGGTTGTAACCTGCGACACATAACAGCTTTTTACAGAGAAAAGCAGCACTGTGGAATAGGTTACGAAGTGAGAAACCCCACAGATGTATTTTCTTGCAATAGTAGAATCTAACCAATTCATCTGGAGTTTGGTTAGGCTACAGGGCTCAGCATTCCTACTCCTGCTAAAACCGCCATGTAATCTGTGGCGATTGCAATGAAACCCAATCTTAGGTTTATGTTTCATCCAAACAATAACTCAGCAATGCATAATGTCTCACAGCTCCCTATGGTAACACTGGTACTTTCTTAACATAATGAACTAATCATTTGCTAAACCACTTCCATAGCAGCGTGCAGCACCTAGACTTCCTTTCTCTATGTCTCACGCTCATAAAATACCTTTCTAAGTATACTAAGTCCTGACAAGACCATAAAGCATGCACGACATGATAACACAGCATGCTATTTTATGCAGTCCACAATAATATACATAGATGTATACATCTGCTTGCTGAGCACTGCTCAGGTGTAGTTCACCAGAATGGTCTGTTTTCACTGAGTTAAAATTTTAAGGAAAATCCAACAAGATGCAGGGTATACTGGATTTAGTCCAGCAATATTAAAACATGTGTGCAGTTACTTTGGTACCAACAGATATTTCCTTTAGTACAAGTAGACATTTAGAGTGGCATCTTCATAGAAAATGCTGTGTTTAAAATATCGTGTTCTAGAACAGAAAGTTCCCAAGAAACCTCCTCTGTATGATAGGGATTGACCTTCCTTTTTCAAGATCTGCTGTAATACTTTGCCCAAAATGGCACATAAGTCTGTTTCAAAAATATTGCAGACATTTGTTTACTAAAAAAAAAAAGAAATTAACACTGAAAACCAAAACTGGATGAAATGAAGCTGTAAAAATACTTTTAATACAACCATCAATGATTTTTCTGTACAACTGATATTTGATAAAATTTCAGAAGAGTTATATAAAGATATGAATTTTACAAAATATTTCTAAAATGTTTAATCAAAATGCTTATGTAAGCACATCTTAAGTCACCTGTCAAATCAAATAATATCAAATATTTTTGAAGACACTCCGAAATCAAACTACAGTTCATATGTTTCGATTAAAAAGATAAAATATATGCATGATAACCATAAATTTATTAATATATAGCAAATCACTAATAGTAATAAAAAATAAATACTCAACTAATAATAATACATAATATTAGTTATATGCATATACCATGACGTTTACACAATCTTACAGATAGTTTATCTATCATTCTATTTTGAGGATATATGTTTGCCTTTTAATGAAGAACACCACCTCACGTTGATAAAAAAATTAAAATAATGCTTTTGGATATTGTTACGGGTTTTGTTTGTTTTCTTTACCCAAAAAAGATTTTGACAGAAGACTGGCAGTTTAAACTCTGATTACAGCAAACACATGTATACATTTTTTTTCTAGATTATACCCATTTATTTTATGACTGTCTATAATTGTGGGTTTTTCTCAAAACTTACATCTTCATGTATCAAGGAGCAGTTTTTGATTTTGTTTACATCAGTAGAAATCTGTTGCAGTCAGTGAAGTTATTCATTGGATTTAATGGCATTTAATTCAGGAACATTCTGTAGTGTCTTGTTTTATGACAGCTATATAGAAGTTTCAAGAGCTGCCCACATTTGCCATCAAAGGACCCTACAACACTTTTGCATTAGACAGAGAATCATTGATACTCTAATTATAAAAGCATACTTACTAGTAAAACTGCTCCAGGATTTCTACATCACAGCTTATCCACTGAATCAAAGATTCTTTTCTCCTATCATGTTGATTCGCAAAACTTATACTTGTCATTTCTGCCTGTAGATGTAGTTTGGGATAATTGAAAGCAAAATTCAGAATTTCAGAATCTCCTTTTCCTTCCTCTCTCTTTTTTAACATTTACTTTTCAATGCTTTGCTTACAGTCCTGTAACAAATACTGCTACCATGCTGGCTAAAAACTCTATGCATAACAGCTAATTGGCTATCTAAAACATCTTCTTTCAGCAAGCAATGGTTATTGAATAGAATACAGTGGTATTCTTGGGAAGGAAAAAGAGAAGAATAATGGGCACTAGAATGACAATACAAGAAGAGGAGAAATCTCAGATTAGCCCAAACTCCCAGGCCCTAATCACTGACAGAAGAATCTGGTAAATCAAGGAAAAAGACATCAATCCATTCAAACAGGATTAAAGGTTTAAACTGAAAACCAACAAACTTGTTAGCTTTTGTGGGAAAAATTTGCATTGGGATTTTTTTAGAGGTGAAACAGACAACAAAAATACTTCCAAATGCCTATTTAGTACCTGATGTGAAAGAGAAGAAAATTAAACCACAGAAAATAAAATCGGTGTAAATGCTTAAGTAAACTGATTCATGGGAGAATGTTGCAGCATGCAATGACCTGGCAATCATCAATATTTAAAGTTGTAAGATTAATGGCATAAAAATAAATATTTATTGCTAAAATGTATTTGTCAATGAGGGCATGCCTTTGTTAACAAATACATATGTGTTTCTTTTGTAGACTTTCAATATTCAGGTTAGAATTACATACTTCAGATGGCGGACAGTTGCCAGTGCTCTTTACACCTGAAAAAAGCGGAGTGAAAACACTATGACAGAGATTTCCTTTCTGGTTACAGAAGACAGTTACCAAATTCATTTTCTCCCTTTCTTTGGTGGAAAAGGAAGAGACAGGTAGCATACAGTATGGTTTATGTTATCCTCTACTCACTTAACATACTGATTATAATTTAAAAGAATATGCAATGAAAGAATTACAATAGAAGTTCTATGGCATGAGCAATAGCCCATCTACATCAGCTTTGTATCATTGTTGCGGATGTTCTTCCAAATGAAATTTTATCACAACTATTCTAAAAAGAAAAAGGGCTGGTTTGTAATACAGCTCTTTCTATTTTAATGAATAGATAAGTAAGTCAATTTTTAGCCAAATTATTAACTATAGCACCTGATTAATGAATGTTATTTGACATACATTTGTATTCTTTCTTACTGTTAGAAACCTTTGAAAAAGAGGTTTAGAAATCATGATTTTGATACTTATTTCTTTCACAGGAGCAATTGTCTATCAGGAGTAAAAACCACTGTCAATTGCTAGTTACTGGCATTTTTATAATTATTGGCAATCCTGAAGCCATTCCAGTTGTGAGATTTCTGCTAATGATGTCCATAACTTAGAATAATTATTTGATTTACCAGTATCTTCTATCTGTTAACAGTCTCTCTAAATATCCTCAAGGAAGCTTTTTTCCAATAACTGCACTGTAGTATACATCTTATTTATTAAATTTACAGTGGACTTTTTCAATCCTAGTCAGCATATATAGTACGCCACAAATTTAAATAATGACATTCTATGTGGGACATGTTATTGGGCTGGGGATATTTGACCTGGAATGCCATTAACTTAACTTATACATTTTAAAATCACGTTTGAAATGCTGCAAAACTAAGATTGTAGTGAATTTAATTTCAAAGTCATTTTGGATGTCCTTTCAAACTGTATGTGGTAATCCTTGATTTTTGCACTGATGCTAAATGTTAATGAACAGAGCCACAGTGTACCATTTCACCTAGAGCAATGAAAACATTAAAATCTCTTTAGAAGACTGAATAAAACTTTATTTTATAAATATAATCCTTGTTGAAGCTCTACCATTTCACTGTACTTTTGAAATAAGGGCACATGGAAAATATGGAAGAGTTCCTTTGAGATAGCTAACTAAAGCTACAAAATGAGCACGGTACAGTATTTCCAAGGAACACGGTTCAAAAGTTGTACGATTACTACTAAGGTTGTTTTATTCTTTACCACATTTGGAACAGGAAGTCTGTGTTGTTCTTGAAGAATTCTGAAAAGCAATGTCACAGTCTGATGACCTCTTCTCCTCATTAAAACGTTCCCAAAGACAGCTCTCTGCATGATGTTTTGTAGCTTCAGCAGCCATGAACTAATTTGTACCTCTTATTTTGATCATGCACTGGTGAAAGAACCAAACAATATTTTTCTTTAAACACAGAGAGGTCTTTCAACAGCTCAGCATGCACTTCTACCCTCTTTTTAATCTTGGAGCACCTATTTATTTGCTCTTTTCACCACTAAATCTTCTTTGCTCCTTTCTGCCCCCCTGCAAAGCTGCTAGTTAAAATCTTCAGTGTTTTTTCTTCATAGGCTTAAACCATTAGAAGGGTATTACCATAAAAACGAAGACAAGGACTTAGAGACATGGTGCACCAGAATTTGCATTTCTAATTTTTAATCCAATTAAACTAAAATAATATTTATTTAGCTACAACCTTTCTATAATGGGTATAAATTCACTAAAGCTAATGGAAAATTTTCTTCCTGGAGGAAATTAGTTATAGGTGTTCAGTGCAATAACTGATTGGTTCTGCATACTGAGTATGTCCAGATTTTGCTTATAGGTAATTAGTATTCAGATAGTTGATGTGTTTATTTTGCATACCTTCTTTTTTGCGTGTGTGCAATTCATTATGCAAGTCATATTTTTTGCTCTACATAGCAGATTCGGTATATGCAAATTGTTAGGAGGTACTGTAAGGGCATTAGTTTTTAATACATAAGGCATACACCTGGAAGAAAGGCCGTATGGGTTGGCATATTTGCATTACAACCGAGTGTGGTTTTTTTGGACAGCCACTGAACAAAAAATTATGACATTATTACTTGTATTTCATTTTCAATCAATAAGTTTTAACCAGTAATGTATATTTTGTGTACAAAGTATACATTTTGTAAATCCAAACCTATCTAAACCCACGGAGAGCCTGGTTCTGCTCCCATTGATTTTGGCCCAAGTAATGAAGTCAGCACTTCATTACCCTCTCTCAGGCTTTTCTAGTAGGAGAGAGGGCAGACAGGGACCTCTTGGAAAGAAAGTACTAAATCTTGCCTTTTAAGGGGAGAAAAGCTCAGTGTTCTGACTCATGAGCCCAGGGATAGCTGCAAGATGGGATATTCCTTGCCCAGCAGAACGCTCCCCTGTGCTCCTGTGCCTTCTGTGGGCACACGTCCGGCAGGGGCCACCCCACACCTGAGCAGACACCCTGTCCACGGGGACTGCCAGCATGCTGCTACCAGAGCACTGCATATCTGAAAAGATATCCACCCTTCTTGAGGGAAGTCTGCTGTAAAACTCCATTCTTGCTCTTCCATCCTGGCTATCTCTGTTCCCAGAACTCTGGGGTCCAAACTATTCAGGGTAGTCATGGGGTCTGGGAATGATGGAAAGGACTGCAATGACACAGAAGCAGCATTCCCTGTATCCATAGCTCCCAGCAACGGCTATTCACTTGCAGAAGCTGGTGGGAGAACTAAGGCTGAGGAATTATCTCACTCATTTGTTTAATATTGTTTAATATTCTACTGAATATTTTCCAGAAGTATGAACCACCTCCGTCATCTGGAGAAAATGAAGCCACAGCCAGTTAACCATTCCTGCTGCTGCTGTGTATTCTACAAAGCAAGGAAATTCCTGGATCTAGGATATGATGTTCCGATCTAGAAGATTCTTTTTGAAATTTCATTCTGATTTCCTGGGCTGCAGAGAGTTTCTCAAAAGGGCAGAGTAAAAAAAAAAAAAAAAAAAGTTGTCAGCCAACTCTTGCATTACCCTTGGTGTAAATTTTTCAAATCCAAATAATCTTAAATTTATAGGAAAACTTTCTACCTTGCATTCTAAGAGGAACAGACATGTAAATACCAATTATATTTTTCAGTATTCCAAATAAGTAGGCAGAATTATATTCACAACACCCCTACTTATTTTAAAATATCCTGTGTACATGTATGGATCAGTGAATGGTCATCGAGTACTCTTGTTAATATGTCTTGTTCTGTATTTCTACACAAAGAACAATGTTTTATTCAGTCCTGTTCAGAATGAAGTTAATGTTCTTCTACCATATTCCTCAGGAGACAATTTCATATTATAATATGACTCCTCCTATCTTTATATGAATAAACAAGCTTTGTTAGAGGATATAATTTATGCATTTGACTTTGACTGGGCTTATGTTTTTCATAAGAAAGAGAAAGATCATTGGATTGGATTTTATGGTGGGGTATTTCTGTTTGATTTTTAAAATTAAGGCTGAAATAAATAATATAGCCTACCTTAAAGTGAACTCTAGGCAAAAAAAAAGGCTGTTTTGTGAACATATCTCCAACTGAAAATGGGCTGTATGCCATTAGACTGGCCACCCCATCACACTCTGGCAACTCTTGTTATGGCATTTTCCTGGAGCAACAAGACTTACCCTTGTTGGAGAAGGATCAGATTAGGGAACATTTAAAAAACTGGACATAAATAAGTGCATGTGACTTAACAGCATGTCATTGTGAGGCCACTCTTGATTATCTTTCCTGGAAGAAAGCAAATGTCACTACTACCTTCAAGAAGAGGCGAGAAGGAGGATCCAGGGAAAAACAGACCAGTCAGCCTCACCTTGATCCCTGTGAAGCTGATGGAGCAAATCCTTCTGGAAGCCATTTACAAAGAAGTTAAGCACAGGAAGGTGACTGGGAGTAATCATGGATTTACGAAGAGGAAATCATGTCTGACCAACCTGATAGCCTTCTATACTGATATGACTACCTTGGTGAACAAGGGGAGAACAGTGGATGCCTATCTTGACTTCAATAAGGCTTTCAGAAGTGTCTGCCATAGCATACTCATAGACAAAAGGATGAAGTTCAGACTAGGCAAGCGCACAGTGAGGTGGACTAAAAACTGTCTGAAATGCTGGACTCAAAGTGGCACAAAGTCTAGTTGGAGGCCAGTCATTAGCAGTGTCCTCCAGGGGTCAATACTGGGTCCAACATGATTTAACATCTTCATTAATGACCTAGACGATAGGACAAGCTGCACCCTTAGCAAGACTGAAGAAGATACAAAACTGGGAGGAGGGGTTGATACACTAGATGGTTGTGCTGCCTTTCAGAGGGACCATGGCAACCTGGAGAAATGGGCCGACAAGAATCTCAAGAAGTTCAAGTAAAGGTAAATAGCCCTGGGGAGAAAAACCGCATCCACTAGTACAGGCTGGGGGATGACAGGCAGGAAAGGAGCTATGCAGAGAAGGCCCTGGYAGTCCTGGTAGACAATGAGGCAGCAATGAGCCCTTACAGCAAGGAAGGCTAATAGTCCCTCCAGGGCTGCATCAGGAACTGCATCACATTGCCTGCAAGTCGAGGGTGTGATCTCCTCAGCATGGGGAAGGCCACAGCTGGAGTGCTGGGTCCAGTCCTGGGCTCCTCAGTGCAAGGGAGACACAGGCATACTGGAGGGAGTACAGCAGAAGACCATGAAGATGATGAAGGGATTGGAGCATATGAGCTATGTGAAGAGGCTGAGAGGGCTGGGACTGGTCAGCCTGGAGAAGACTAAATGCCTGATGGCAGGGAGTAAAGAAGATAGAGCCAGACTCTTCTCAGTGGTGCCCAGGGACAGGCCCAAGAGACAGTAGGCACAAACTGAAACACAGGAAATTCCAATTAAACATAAGAAAAAACTTTTTTACTGTTTAAACACTGGAGCAGGTTGCCTGGGGAGGTTGTGGAGTCACCATCCTTAGAGATATTCAAAAGCTAACTGGACGTGGCCATGGCCAATGTGCTGTAGCTGACCCTGTTCTGAGCAGGTAAGGTAGTCTAAGTGATCCCCAGAGGTCCTTCAAGTTCAACCATTCAGTGATTCTGTGTTTTTCCAGTGCAGGTGAATCAAAGACACCAGGAACAACTTCAGGGACAGTGATAAATGTTCTGAATTAGTTTCCACAATCATGGAATAATCCCAGGGGAGCCCTGTAGATGGCATCACTTGCTGTTTGAATTAAACTATTTACCAGACAGGGAGAGGCTATATTTTCCATCATGAAAACATAAAAAACTCTTTCAGTGTTGGGAAGGGTGATGTCAGTGGACTGGTGTGGCTTGTTCATAGCCCAGGTAATCCAAATAACCACTACTAGGTTAGAGAGGCACATCAATTTTACGAAGATTTCTGTAGCTTTGCAAATAAATTCACTCACAGCTAAAGAGAGCCTACTGCAGCAGGAATAGACTGGAATTTTGAAAGGGGAAAAAAAAAAATCAACCCTGCTCTGCTGGAAAATTACCCTGTCTCCCTCCCCTAAGATCTGGTGTTTATATTACAACCTCTGTTTATCATATGATCTTCTGGCCAGTTAATACCAGTTAGCTCTAGATTTAAGGTAGGAATTCTCACCACAATTGTGTATGGTGTAAATCGTTAAAGGTATTTTGCTCAATAAACCAATTTTCTAACTTCACTAAGCCTCAAACTTGTTAAAACCTTTTATTCAGGTGAAAAATCACAGATAAGGGTATGACAAAACTGAGGAAGTTTCTGAAGTCTTCTGATTCCCTAGAACTAAGGTAGCTATTGAATGTGAGACAGAAACAGTCCCAGTCGGACTAAGCAGCTGTCTATGACTGCTGTGTAATGGTCATGTTTTCATGCTATTTCCTCTAAGTGCTGGGATAAAGGAGTACACTTTGTTTATGAAAGATAGGCTCTGAGGAAAAAGAAGATGCCACACTGTACATCAAAAATGTAGATCCTTGCTCAACTGCCGGAAGAGGTGAGAGGTGCATTGAGCATCTCAAGGAAAAGGTAAAAATTAAAAAAATAAAGGCAATGTCATAATAGGGACCTGCTAGAAATAACCTCATCAGAAGGACATAGAAGAGTGGGTTTTGGTGCTTTTTTGGGTGGGTTTTTTTTGCAACTAATAGAAGTATCCAAAGGGTGCCCTCTTACTTGTAGTAATGGGAGACTTGAATTATACACAGATATGTGCTGGAAAATAATGTCAGGATGAAGAAAGTCCAGCAGGCTTCCAGGACATGTTGAGGACAACTGTCTTTTAAGAAGATGGAAGAAGGTACTGAGCTGTTTTAGAACTGATTCTGACTAATAGGGAGGATCTGGTTGAGAAGCTGGAGGTAGAAGGTAATTTCGGTTAAAGTGATTACAAAACTATAGAGTTCACAAATCTAAAGAAAGGGAGGAATGAGAGCAGCAGAATAAGGACAATGGAGTTCAAAAAAGCAGACTTCATCAAACTCAGGGAACTGGAAGGTAGGGTCTCTTGGGAAGATATTCTAAAGAAAAAAAGACTGCAAGAGAGTTTGCAGTTACTGAGAGGGACTATATTAAAGATATAATGGCAGACTGTCATGATGCAAAGGAAACATATGGAGCATAGTAAGAGACCAATATGGTTCCATCAAAAACTCTTTAAGGGCCAGGAAAAGAAAAAGGAAAGCAGAAAAATACAAATATAAATACAAAAGCAGGAACAAGGACCTACAGGTATAGTTGTAAAAGAGAAATGAAGGAATAAGATGCAGCATAGATCAAAGTGAATATGAGTTTCATCTAACAAGAAACATAAAATGCAACAAGAAAAATATTTTAGAAATGGGAAGACGGCAAGGAAAAGAATGCCTATTGCTTAACAAGGAAGGAAASAGAACAGCAGATAGTAAAGGCTGAAAAGTCTGTATCATCTTTGCTTCAGCACTCACAAAGGGTGAGATTTGATCAGATATTTGATATACACTGCACTTAGTAAGGCTACTGACACTGTTTTAAATATCATTCTTGCTAGCAAAATGCACAAAAACAGAGTACGTATAGATAAACCTCATGAAATAGGTGTGTAACTACCCAGGAAAAAGAAAGCACTCACAAGGTAGTTATCAAAAATTATCTGTCTGACTGTCAGAAGATATCAAGCGACAGGCTGCAGACATCCATTGTAGGTTGCATTCAGTATGTTCCTCAACGCCTTGGATGACTGACTAGAGAGCATGTTTGTAACATTTGCAGAGAAGTTCAAACTGGAACAGGTTGCTAATGCTCAGCAGAATAGGATTTAAATTCTAAGTAATGTTAATAAACGAAAGGCACAGCTTGAAATCAACATGATGAAATTCAATAAAGGCTAAGTAAAGTGCTTAGTAAGGAACGTTTAAATGCATAAATACAACAGGAGAATAGCTGACTAGTCAGCAATACCGAAGAAAAGGCTCTGGGCTTTCAGTGAATCAGACATTTAATTTAAGTCAAGAATGTGATATTATTGCAAAAGGACATTCCAGGATGTATTTTGAGGAGCATCATCTACAAGACATGAGAGTTGTTCAGCATAGGAGCACAGTGTTTACTTTTGGGCACTGCAACGTAATTCAGAGATTACCTCTCCTTTGGGAGACAGCCCAGCAGATAATAAGAATGTAAGAGATTTAGAAAATATGATCTGTTAAAAGAAATGTTCTGTTTTAATCCAAAAAAAAAAAAAAAAAAAGAAAACATCTAGAGGAAACTTGGGAATATTCTTTCAATACATGAAAGGGTTTTATAGCTAGTATGACACCCACTGTTCTTTATGCCCTCTGCAGATTTCATGAAACCTAAAAGGATTAAGGTTTGCCACCAATAAGAACCTTTTAAGGATGAAGATAGTTAAGTATTTGAATAGGCTACTTGGAAAACATCGTTGGAGGTTTTTAGGAGCAGGTTTGATAAACAGAATGACAGGGATGAAAAATCCCCAACACACTACCTGGTTGATCTTCCCAGTATTGTCCTGTACTAATTGTCCTACCTTGACTCTATTATATCAAGATTTCACTAGACTGCTGTTTCATTTATTCTTCCAAAAACTTTTCAGCATCTCCAAAACCACTTTATGACATGAGAAACATGAAGAAATTTGCAGTAGCAATGGCCAGCTTTTTCAAATAAGGAGCTGAAATACTAGAAGTGAGTGTTTTAAACAGAACAGAGGGCAAAAGATTAGTGCCTAGACAAAAATATTGTCAGGCTTCCCATCTTTTAAAGAATCAAAAATTTCAGGGCCCTCTTTTTCAACAGTTACAAGTAACTTTTTTGGCAAGCAAGATTTTCTTATTTTCCCAAGTACAGAATTGGTTATCTTCCTGCCCTAGCAGTACTCTGCATCAGCACAGTACTTTGACAAATCTGTGACTAAGTTTCTGGAGGTTTAGTCAAAATCTGTATTTACCAGACCTGGATTTTTATGTTGTGCTACTCTCAGTGCCATGCAAAGACTTTTCACATTAATGACTTCAGAAAATGTTGGCTTTTTTATTACCTAAGCCAACCAAATTTGAACAGGGCACAGATGTGGCAAGATGAATTGTGGACACAAGTCCAATGTTTTAAAAGGGACCAGGCATGCTCTTGGGGTCTGCACCAACCCTCAGGAGGTCCCGCCTATGCTACATGTGGCTTTATATGACTGTGTGTCACTTTGATAAACCAGTCCTAATAATCCCACTTTATATTTTTCAGTTTTTGCAGTCAGTACCTTATCTTGAAGGTGATGCAACCCACCCTTACCCCAGCAAACATATTTTTCTTTTGCTCAGATAGAAATAAGTAGCTATTAATATATCGTTGGGCAAACACCTTCATTCTCCATAATGAATTGGTTCACCAGATGCTGAAACTGAGTCTAGAGGGCAATAACACTTAAATAACATTCTTCCATAAGGAAGAATGCACTGTGCAGCTTGTCTAAAGTCTCATCAGTCCTGGAGTGAGAATTTAAGCCTTTCTGTTTTCACRAAGACCCATTAGGGTTGAGTCCCAGTAACACTAGCAGGGGAGTGCTATAGACTGAACAGCTTGTTTAGCCTCTACCTTCACAATGTCTCCAATTTCATGGGCAGTTTCCCCAGTAACTCATACAAGAGTTAGAAAGTCTGACCTTGGTCATCACCCAGAGACAACCACCTAGTTACAGGACTGATTTCTGTTCCCTTTGATTTAATGGAAGACTCTCCTTCTATTAAAGAGGTCAACTGATCCAAGAGGGACTCTGCTTACAGCAGGGAAACAATCTCTGGTGACATTTGGTCTAACAGAGGCTGATTTTTTTTTTTTCCTAATCCACTGTGCAGACATCACTAGGTCCAAATTATTTCCTGTTCAAATGTAGTTTCATCAGAAGTATAATGTGAACTGTCTCAGTGTGAAATATCTGAGAAACACCTCAAAAATGTAGTTTGCCTCATTTAGCTACTTAGAGACCCTAATGGACTGGTTCTCACTGAAGTAAGCGTTGGACTTCAATACTGTGTGATTCAGCTATATGTTGTATAATCTTGGCAAATCTTACATTTCTCTTAAGCTTAAAATTTTACTTAAATAACTGTCAGACTTTCACTACTGATTCTTCCTCCAAAGAGGCTTTCACTATCCCCTCAGTCCTTATAAAGTGCAGGATGCAGAAGGGAAGATTTCTTAGGACAGTTCCTGTGAACAAACAGCAGATGAAGTAACAGTTTATGACAGTCCCATAGATTCCAATATCTGAAAAATTTAATCATATATTGAGTCTCTTCATTTGCTGATCTTACAGTAGAACTCCATAGTCATAGTGCCCAATCACACATTTTTCTCACAAGCATCTGGAAAACAGTAGTCAGGACTGGTGAGAACCTGGCTAGGGTAATCCATTCTGTGGGAGAGAGGATTATCATGGCATTTATCTGGAGAAAAGAAGGTCACTGTTTTAGGGAATTAAGGCAGCAAATTTTACCCCTGCTTATGGATAAATCTTCCTCAACCTACCTGCCTTCCTGATTACTGCTTTTTATAATAACTCCCAATGGGGAAGGCTCAGGGCTCATGTACATTTATTTGACTTTTTCCCTTTAACAGTAATTGTAGATTTTGCCATTCTGAAGAACTACCTCAAAACCTTTATGCTAAAATAAAAAGCTGTGGCACCATTTCCTTTATCCAAAGATCTCTTGATGCACTGAGGATAATATAGTATAGACTGAGTAGAATAGCTTGAACAATACCTCTGAGGAACTGCTATCTGTTTCCCGGTTCTCTCAAGTTTCAGATGCAAAAAGTAACCCAGTTCTTCCTTAAGGTGGTTGTTACACAAGCTATGCTTCTCTGCTTCTTTACAGAGGCACTACCCAATGTCCCTGTCTGAAACCGCTGCTGCTGTTGGCCCAAAAACGTAACTGTCTTTCACCAACAAATATGTAAATCAACACATATCGGTGATGTCCTACTTCCCTATGGGGCATAGCTCCGTTTAGCTACACTCCAGCATTATGTCCCTGCCCGCAGCAGGAGAGTTGGAACTAGATGATCTTTAAAGGTCCCTTCCAACCCAAACCATTCTGTGATTTTATGATTATATCGTAACATCTGCCCTCCCATGCTTTCTAGTCTGAAGTCTTGCTCAGGATTAGATGGTTCTCTTTGGCTTTGGCTCCTGAAATCAGCCTCAGACAGCTCCCATAAGCAGCGATTTGGCATATTACAAGCCTGCACGTACATACCTGTGTGGGTTTGTTTGTAAGTGAATTGGGTATGTAAGTGAAGTGAGATAGATGGGAAGATGGTTACTGTGTGTATTAAATATTATTTGGCCCGTCTGTAATCATAATGGCAGGTCAGTAATTGTTTTGATTCTACTTCCAAGTAGCTTCTAAAACCTGCAGGCTCCTTTAATTGACCAATTTCAGGGTATATTGGTCTCACTGGAGCCCATGCAAGTCAATATGTCACTTCCTGGAGGTTTGAAATTATTCCTGACAAGGACTCAGGATTCTGAATCTGTGCTGAGGGTAGTAAGTAAGCATTTAGCTCCCTAATATGACAGTACAGCTCCAAAACCAAGTTAAGTTGTAGGTTCATATATAAAATGTCAAAGATGAAATGTAATAACACTAGTAATATCAGTGGTACAAATCAGCTTCATTGACAGCTTTAATTCTGACAAGAAAGGAATATTTGAGCTACCTGTATGTGCCACTTTTAACATCTTCCACCCAAACATCTCAAAATTAATAAAATAGTTGGCAACTATTATTTGGTAAGTATTATCTTTGTTTTATTGCAGGCAAGGAATCTGAAATAAATGTAAACAATTTACCTGCTAAATAAATAAAACTATAGAAAAAACGTGAAATAAACTCCCACATCCAAAATGAAATGAAATTAATTATAATGTACTATTTAAAGGCAACTACAAAGGCATAGCTGGCTCTTCTAGAAATAGAAAACAGTTTTCTTTTGTGCAGAAACATTTAATTTAGGGTTTAAACAGAGTGAACCTTTGTTCAGTCGTGCGAGTCCTGATTTTGATTTTACTGTAACAGCAGACGTTCCTGTTGTATATTTTTACTATTTTACTTTTGCTCCACTAGATGTCCCCAGCACGTCACATCACGTTTTGCTTTCACGGATGGTATCTTAGTAATCTGAAAGGGTATGTACTTCTTTTAAGTGTATGTTATTTAAGATATTTATTTTTATTATAGATATTATATTTATATGACTTTATTAAGTCATTTATGATTAATGACTTTCACTCCAGAGTTCATTTTATCTGGAAGATTAGCAAGACACAGATCCTCAAGAAGAACATAATAATTTCATTCTCTGCTTAAGAGATAGCAGCTTCCCAATTTAGGAAGCAATTAAGAATCATGTATGCTTTCTTTTCTGAAAATATTTAAGCAATCAAAGCCTTAAAACAAACGAAAATCCTTGCAGTAAAAATCTTTTTATATCAAAAGGGAAGCCTTAGCAGATTTTTTTCCTGTTACTCCGTTACTTTCAAAGGATGTGCAACAGTTGCACAGGCCCATTCACAGTTGACTGAGCTAACAGCAGGAGTCTTGCTTAATTTGAGCTTTAATAGATCTTTAAAGTAAGATGAGAGCAAAACCTGTAATGATCACAAATATCATTTTAAGCATTTCCCACCTCCCCAAAATGGCCCCTGCAACAAAGCAGAGGAGGCTGGAAACAAAGCTGTCACATTAGACTCTTAAAGCAGCTAAGCTGAGCTAGAACTAATCTTGCCATAGTTTGGCTTTTCTGAAAATGCAGTAAGCTCTGTGAAGCTTTTGGGTTTTGCACTCACTCAGCTGTAAGTGCTGCCACAGCAGAGCAGTGCAGTGGGGGGCTGTGTGTCTCTTGCTTTCAAGGACACAATAAGGATTTCTAAAAGGTGTCAGTGGGTCTCCAACTGGAAACGCTCTAGCAGCATGTTTCTGACTCTTGGGGCATCAGGTAAAATGTTAGTGCTGTGTAGATGAGCAGTTCCTGTCCCAGAGAGGAAAAAAACCCAAAGCAAGTACTCTGGGTGACCTTTCACTCTGCAGCTCGCACACATCCCTGGAACAATGGTAAACACTAAATGGGGGTCCACAACCTCCAGTGGTTTCACGGCACATCAGCAGAGCCACCAGGACTTACTGTGACAATAACAGGCATAATTCTGCCAATACTAACAAAGAATAGATGTAAAAAATGGTGAAACAAAGTCAGGTGCTCTTGTTGCACGCATTTGCTACAGATACAGATTTCAGTTTCCAGAACTCAAGTGAGATGTTATTTGCTACCAGAAGCAGGCTTTTTTGTCTTTTTCTTCTTTCTTTCTTTTGTGTAAAAGGCTCTAAAGAATTTTTCAGTGGAAAAACAGCAGTCTTAAAAGTGAGCTGGCTGAGAAGGCTGCTGAGAGCCTTTTTCTGCTTTTTTATGACAGGAATTTTGGAGGGTTTGTGCAGGGTTTGTTTTTGGAAAGACAATTAAGTGTCTAATTTTCAGCTTGTTCCCCTCAAAATAATTTCCTCTGTGGCCCAGATGATCAGTGCTGTCTGAAAAACTAGTGAAACAACAACATTACAGGATTCAGGGAAGCAAAAACCGAGCAGTCAAAAGTGGAGTAAAAGAGAATAGAGTGAAATATTTTCAAAACTTTCTGTTGTTTGCTTTCTCTTCACTAACATGTAAGCAACGAAGGGATCCCCCCATGCCAAGGAAAGTCTTCATCGACCCCATTACAGCAGCTTTCTGGTCCCCTTATGCATCAGCAGGAGCTGAGCACCTGGCCCACAAGAAGTTCTGGATTGCTGTCACTTGCAGCAGCTTGTGCCCGGGGTTTGGTACTAACTCCTCACGAATCAGCCTGAATTTTCACAGTCTTAAAACTTTTCCACACCTTCTCACTTATATAGCCCTGTTGCTTGGCCGTTGGGTTGCACGTGAGCCATGCAGAGCTGAGGCCAGCGGGCTGGGATGTTGTCGGTGTCTTGGGGACCGCTCAGAGCCGCCCTGGCGCTGAGGCAGGGCCGCCATTCTGCAGCTGGGCTGGGCCGGGCCTGGGGAGGCTCTGGCCCAGCCACCAGCCCTTGCCCCCACCTTGACAGTGGTGTGGGGAGCAAACTCCCTCTTCACCACAAGCCTTTTCCCCAGGGGACAACCAGTCCCCCAGGGCAGTCTGTGCCTGCCTGTGAGCAGCCTGAGGGGGGTAGGTGGCCCTGGGGAGGAAAGGCTGCCTTGCCAGACCCCCTCCACACGCTGGGGGCCGCACTGGGTGCCTGGGGGCTGTGGCATCCTCTGTGCCCCTGCCATGGAGCAGGCCAGGGGGACAGCAGCCAGGGGATGCCATACTGGCATGGGGCAGCTGGCATGGGGGAGACAAGAGTGATGCAAGGACAGCGAAAGCAGAGTTGTTTCTGCTTTGCTCGCCATGTCTCACCAAATGGGGCAGCTTCTCCCACCCACAGCAACATGCAGCCCCAGTTGCCTCTTGCTTAGGCAGAKAAATCAAACAGAACAACATCAATATCACAAATATCTTGAAAATAAGTAGCCGTCCTGGCTAAACATAGGCCAGATAAGATCCCTGGTTCTTTTTCTTGCATCCTTTTTTAACTCAGCTAGCTGGAGCAGTGTGTATCCTCTTCTACGTACAACTAGCTGGAGGCAGCACCTTGTGAAAGGTCTATGTGAAGTAGAACTAGTTTGGTACTTCTTTACTTAGGCCTCAAGTAAATTAAGCCAAACAAATTGCAATAAGTGGGTAGGGCATTAGGCCAAAAGTCACAAGGGCTTATAGCGCAGTTTTACTGCTGGCTTCCTGTGCCACCTTCGAGTCCCTGAAGAGCTGCCTGTCTGAGCATCCCCGTCTGCAAAGCAGAGATAATACTCAGCAGTCCTAACTCTGTGGGAGTCTGTGAGAGCACATCAGCTTCTAGGAACTAATCTTTTTCATATGTTCTGCATGCTCATTGCATCTTATAATGACTAAAAACTCTCACAGAGTGTAAGTTACCACAGAATTAAGGTTTCCCTGAATAATGTGCAGAGGTTTACTTTTACCTCCTCTGTACCCTAAAATTCACAAAAGCATCCCAATACTTCCAAAACTGAGAGTTGAGGAGGTCTGTGATTGGCTGGATTTTCTCCAAAACTAGGACAGAGTATCTGAATTGATACAGTGCAAAATTTCTCTGACTTTTTTGTGGCAGAAATAGTGTTCAGAGTGCTCAAAATGTAACTTGCTCACAAGGGATGTTTGACAATGTAAAAGGAGAACATTTCCTCCCTGAAGTTCACGTGGTGGGCTGACTAAAGCTCTCTGGGGGTTCCCCTTCTGCAGACTTCAAGCAGGGGAAATATCGCCAAATATATCAGTTCATCTGTTTTCTTCTACTCTTTCCTGTCTACAGACTGTCTAAGGTCCTCTGAGGTTCCTCTGGACTGGAACTCCCCTTTGATACCCCATAGAATTCATCTGGTGGACAAGGTAAAAACCTCAGCTTTTCTTTTTGTCATATGCTGCACTCATGAATTTTTCCCTCCCTGTTCCCGACTTCTCTGCTTTTTCCTGACCCTATTAGAAAACCATATGCTTTCTCCGTGCCTCAAGTGTCCTGATGCCATAAAGCACAGAAAGTTCATTGACTACATAAGCCCACTCATTATCCTCTTCTACAGAGTAGAGCTCTGCCTTATTTATCCTTCTCATCTTTTTCCAGACTACATTCATCTTGCTGAAAGTTCATGTGTGGTCTAAGCTCGCCATCTAGGCTCCTTAATGGAGACATAGAAAATTATTCATTTCATCTCTGTTTTAAAACTTCAGAGGATAAAATTACTCACCTTGGGAGGAGTTTTTCTACCTCTTCGCTTCTCTCTCTCTCTAGAGAAAGTCTAGACAACAAGTTTAGACTGAACACTTAACATTTCTTTGATGAAAATTAGATGGGATGACTTTCAGTCCTGCTTACCAAAAGCTTCCCCCTAAGTAGCTGCTCTCCCCCTCCACTCTCTAGTATTTTTGGAAGTTGAACAGGCTTCTCAGGGAGCCTCAAAAGGAAGGAGTCATGCCATGATTTATAAGGCTTGCTAAGCAGTTGATCCACTGAGCCAAAAAAGGGCTGGAAACACTATACAGTCTTCTCTCCTGGAAAAGGTTAGTGTTGCCTGCCACATCTGTGCCTCTGCAAAATATGGGATGTTTGGAAAAGGCCAAGAACCTCCACCATCTCACCACTTCACTGCTCAAAAATTACAAATTAGAAACCAAGAAATCATTAAGTTGCACTCCCAAAAAGAACATCCGAATTACCATAACTCCATGCACAGGCCAAATATCTAACACCGTAATGAGTTTAGAGTTATGCATAGATTGACATACATATATAGTTCCAGGATCCTGTATGAGGAACTACCAACATGAATACTATTTTGTATGCATATGTGACACCTAATTGCGTACAGGCCTAAGATGTACTAACCGTTTGCTGTAGGAGACTCATAGAATGTTTTACTGGATCCAGACCTCAGGAAATAGGAGCAGGTGATCTTTCCTTACAATTTGCTGAACCAGAAGAATTATTTTCTTCTATAGAGGCAGTTGGAAATATCATTCACCCTTAGTGATTTTTAATTTCCCATCTTTAAATAGCATAAACAATTGAGATAAGAATATGAATATGAAAATGCAAAGAAGACAGTAAATATTTTGTCATATGCCTTTTTTTGTAATAAAAAGTTGTGTTTTGTTCTGTATAAACACTCATATAGAGGGTGTTTTGAAAATTCCCAACTATACTCATAAATTGTATATTATAGTAAAGCCTTCTAACTACACAAGACTAGTTTGTAGAATCTTTACTACTCTTGTGGTTAAAAACAGTATAATTTCATTATACTATGAGGCATTAAAGTGTATTATGACACAGAGTTCAGATGGGACTGGGTGGTTTTCCCTCTGAACTCCGTAGTTTTATCATATCTTTTTATTTTGTATAGCTCTTATGTTCTTGAAAGATAAAACTCAAAAAAACTTGCTGTGCCTAGGATTTTAATAAAGTGTTCAGGAAATACTGTTATTAGCACAACCTGATAGATGGTCTGAACCAACACTCTTTCTCCTGTCAAATGTAATACTTCTTCCAGAACAGACCATGTTCCTATCATAGAAATAATAAGCCCAGATTCAGGAAGATTCTTCATCAGTTGTCCAGAATAAAGTTGGTAAAGTTATTGTGTTACTTGCACTCTCACTCTTACATATGTGTTTAAGTGTTGGGGAAGCTGAAGCATTCTGAATTTTAATTTCTGGATAAAATATTAATTTAAATTGGTTTAGGTTTAAAAATTAAATTTCCCTTAAAAGTTCAATTTTAACAGCTAGGAGTTCCTTCTGAATGTAATTCTCTTTTCTAACATAAAAGCTGCCAAACCATTCAGATGTTCTGCTAGACTTCAGGCAGGCCTCAGACCCTGTATTAAATCATTACAGTCTAGGAGCGCACCTTTAAAAGATGCTCATTTTACACATTTTTTTTCTGTTTTTGACAGAGGTTAAAATATTCCCAAGAATTAATAGCAGTGAAGAGGAATTGCCAGTAATCCTCTGGGAGTGCCTAAAAGCAGTCCTCAAAGACAAAATAAATGCTTTTTTGAAAGGCATAGCACTGGGCAGAGAAAATCTTTACGATCCTTTAGGATCATAATTGCACATTTTAAGGCATGCAACACAAAATACTGCTAAAATCTGCGAAGTGCAATAGAATAGAATAATAATAATAATTAATAATAATAATAACAACTTAAAACTATCTTGAGATATGTATAAAATCAAACTTGGGAAGGACGGTGCTGACATTGTATCTGAGAGAGCAGCAGCCCTCCAATACAAGCCCACACATTTTCTATCTGTTGTTGACTAAACCAACAAAGGAGATAGAGCTCCAGGTTTTCCAACCTATCAAAGAACAGGAACACAGAATAACAGTAATCCCATGTCTCAGCACTGAGATACAGATCTGCCTGATTACTATCACATAACATCAACACCTCTTGGAGAACTGCTGGGAGAGTGGAATGGCAAAATACTTATCATTAAACTTTTTAACACGCACAGAATTCTACTCACTACTGGAAAATCTCTACTGAACTCTAAAGAGTATAAAGTAGCCAGCATTACAATCATAAAATAAAATGTAAAAAAACAGTATTCATCAACTTTTACAGCAGACCATATAGATTTAAATGCACTGCTACAGAAGTACTTCAGGTAGTGACTGTTCAAAAACCATCCATATCAAGGGGACTATCTCCAGCTGAGGTTCAGCTCAAGATTGAGAAGTCAGTTTGGGTGCCTATATTTAGAAATCCTCACTGTGTTAGGAATCTAAGCTTCCATTACAGTCAGTGGATATCAAGGCAGTAATCAAAGAGCAACTCAGTTCACCTTGGAGTAGCTGGTCAGTTGAATCACTCTCCAGGCAGCTCTGACTGTATTGACCAGATCTTCATGGAGTTTAAGGGAGTTTAGACAGCTAGCTCACAGGTAAGACACACAGGTGTCTGAATCCCAAAACAAATCCCATCTCTTTAAAGRACTTTAAAGCATGATATTATGGCACTTCCTGAGTATAGCAGAGTTTCATTCTGTTCCAACCTGTTTCCACCGAGATTCACTCTGGTCCCTGGCTTGGAAGAACAACTTAAATGCTGTATGCCAATTAGGGTATGCAATTGCTGTTCTTCTACCCTTTGTGTATGTGACAGGATATATTATTTAATTGCAAGATCATATGCTGTTATTTTTCCCTCAAGACCCTGTTTTATTCAGTGCAGAAGCCTGATGGTACATGTGATAAAAGGAGAATTTCAGGCACAGAACAAGAGGACACTGCACACCTGTTTGAGGTCTCCTTCCACAGTTCTCATACGATTTACAGAATCTTGTTCTGGAGTATTTATCATGTTCTTTGCCATTGTATTCCTCAATGATTACTTCTCTCTCTCTGCATCTCTCTCTCCACTTCTCATTATTTTTTGCAGGCAAGTGATTTTTTTTTTTTTCCCCTCTTTGATCCTAATTCAGATCATCCTGAGAAACACCTTACATGTAGAAGCTGGATACCTCAGTCCAGCCAAAACATTACCAAAAACAGTTAGGAAGGAACTGATCTGTGAGGCATTCTCAGACTACATCTAATGTGCTTAGAAATCACTGACTTCAATGAAAAATGACAGTAGTCACAGTGAAAGAAGCATGAAGAAAGCTCTAGCAGTGACTTCTTATATTAAGAAATTATTACAGTGCTCCAAGAACCGTGAAACCAAGCTTTTGGGGACCTCCTTAGTCTGCTGAGGCTGAAACCTACAACCCGCAACTTCCCAGCAGATTGCCCTAACCACACTACAGTTTTTCATCCCATGTCTTAAAACTAGGCCACAGCTCAGCCAGCAGTTCCTGGTACAGAGAGCAAGTAATGGGTAGTTTGATCTCATAGCCCACTGATGAACACCATGAGAGGGAGGGGTCAAGGTCTTGGGACCCTACTCAAGGGCCTGCTTATGCATCATGGATTAAAACACCAGTGGAAAAGTGTACAATTGACTTGGGTAACAGGGACTAGATGCCACTGTTGCAGCCAGGAAAACAAACCAGATATCTGAAGCCCGGCCCTAGCCGCTGCCCTTCCATCATTTATAAATGCATTTGGCTCCTAAAGAACTTCAGTAGCTTCTGCTGTATTAGAATGATTTCACAGAGTTTTTTTAATCCCTTTTTCAAGTAAATGAACACAAAGACCTATAAATAGGTTTTAAATTACTGTCTCTATCACACACAGTTGTGGAGGACATGAAATCTCCTGGGAGTTTGATCTGTGTTAATTAAATCCAAAAAAAATCTCCATAAGGTCTAAAGCATGCTTAATGAATTAACATGGAGGCCCCGTTGAGCAAAAGCCTTTTAAACTCCAGTGAAACAAATCAACTCACATTTTATTATTATCCACTTAACAAATTTAATCTGTCGCTTTATATCATGTGAAACCACAGTTTTTCATAAATGTTAATTAAAACCATTAAAAATGGAAATCTTCTAAGGGGCTTATGCAAAGTGTGAATATTGATGCAAAGAGATAGGCCTGTTTGTCCTTATGAATGAAAGATAGTACTTCTGCTATAACAAACTGTACTTGAGAAATCTGCTGGGAGTAAGCATAGACACCTAAATAAATCTGAGACAGGGAGGGGCTTCAAAAAGCACCACTTAAAGGAAACCGGTACTGCCATTTCAGTGACAGGGTACCACCAGTTTTGAGGAATGCTATCACACCTGAACCACAAAAAGCTGGAGAAAGGAAAACAAACTAAAATGAAAAATAAAGCACCTCCTGATTTGAATCCTTAGAATCCATACATATTGAAGCCAGTTTAGTGATCATATATAACTTGACCTATGAGTTATTAATGTATGGGAATAGTCATGCTTATAGCAAAACAGGGGAACTGAGTCTGGTAGGACGCTCAGAGCACCCGAGTGAGTAATCCTCCTAGCAAGCAGCAGGGAGCGAGGGAATTCACATGCACTACGTCCCTTCTTTAGCAACTGGTTTTACTCTGCCCAATTTTTTCCAAGCATGCACTGAGGAGGACACGCACATGATTGCTGCCAGATATTCTGCTGTTAGGTCCTAAACAGGATGGCAGATTAGTAGGAAGAAACATGAAAAGTTCACAGTTTAAAAATCTGCTTAAAGTCCATGTAAGCAGCCTTTAAATCTTGCTTTCTTTACACATTCATCTGACCTTTTCTGTTTGTCTTGCATATAGAGTCATTTTTTTATTTTTTCCTCAAGTTCTTCAGACTAATTCATTTCCCAACACTTCAGCATAACTCAGAAACAACATTAGAGCCTCCTACACAAAATCATAGAAAATAACAACTTGAAGGGTCATCAGGAAATCACCTCATCCATTCCCCAGATCTACTGTGTGATAAACTGTGCCCACATCATTCCTGACGGATGTTCGTATAATATGATTTTTAAAAACTCCAGTGGTAGAAATTCCTTCACAGAAAACCAGACACTTCTCAGTAGCAGCATGTGTAGGCCTTAGCATAAGCTCAGTTTTTACTATTACCTGTTTACTACCATTTACTAAATCAGAAATCACTTACTTTTACTTTATTTTTATATTTATATTTATATTATATATTAAAGTATATGCATATACATAAACATTATATATATTATATAATAGTATAGTTATGTTTATAAACTTTATATTTATATTTATAACATGAAAATTCTCCTGGCTATTTAATTTTATTAGACAAATATGTCTCACTGTTAGCAACAGTAAGTGTTTTTTAGAAATTGCACATCACGGTTTTAACACAGTGACTAGTTTCTTTTAATCTCAACTATCCTAATTATCAGGGCCTGCAGACCTCCAGACAATATTATTCATCTATAAATGACACTTGCTGTCTAACAAGAATTTACATTAACACACGCCACAACATAGAATAAATAAGCTGAGTTTACCAAAAAGGGCTGGCACCTATTACTGGTAAATGTGATGGTATTTTATTCAATTGAGGAAATTCAAGGCAGCTCTGAGTCACTCTCACTCACATGATGTTCAAGTGCCCACACATGAAAAATAATATACACAACTTTTTACCCCAGAGACTTTATACCTCAAATGTCTTAGACCGGTGCTTTCACTCTAGTTACACTTTTCGTCAACATAACACTCTGAAAATGAAATTTTGCCAACATGGGATCATATCCTCAGACCTGTTACAGGAGACATTAAGTTGGCTCAGCCATTCCCACAGGGGATTTTTCCTCCATCAGGGGATTGCTTACATAGTTTTTACCCAGGATATTGTCTTTACCCTTTTTCCTAAAACTTAGTCGGAACGGGAAAAGCAAAAAATGAAGGAGCAGTACTGTGGTATCTGCAGTTACAAAAATAGCTTCCAATGAATGGGCCAGAACTAGGACACTGAAAAAGTGACAAAAAGCCACCTTTGTCACCTCTCTCTGATTCTGTGTCATAAGCAGGTGAGAAACTTGAGGAGACAGAAAAAATCATAGCAGTAAACCAGATGTATTTAGGAAGGGAGAAAACTGAGTCATTTCTGAAAAGCCAGTAGTCAAGTTTTCTCTTATTTTCAGTAGGACTGTTCAGAAGAAGGGGGGGGGACACCTATAAATGAACATATTGGGTGGCAGCAGAAATAATGTGGTAAGAAGGAAAAAAAGGCCAGATAGTCAAGCTAGAGAAAACAATGGGACATTTCCAAACTTAGAAATTTAACTATGGACATATTAATTTCAAAAAAGCCAATGGGAGTATTTAGGCAAGAACAAGATAGTGATTTCTAAAATGGCGGAATGATGTGAAAGTGGCAGACTGAAAAAAAGCCACAAGTTAGCGCAAACATAGACATTGCCCTTAAGCTCTAGTGATAAAACAAAACTGGCATGAATGATTTCTCAGTTACTAACAAGAGAGTGATATCTGATCAGTAAATAGTTATTCTATTGGGGTTAGAGCATTCRCAGCGTTGAAAAATCACCATCGATTTCCACATTGGGTAGGAGGCACATGCAACATGCTCAGGACCTAGTGAACAGAGTCTCTGAGAATTTTGAGAATGATTCAACAAAATACATAAAAACGTAAAGAATAAAGAAAAACTTGTATTCCATCAGAAAGGAGAATGACATGCAAGTGTCAGGCTAAACACTTTACATAAGGAAATTATTCATATCTATATTTATGAAAACTGAGCGTAAAATGAAACCAAAGCAAAATGGTAACATTAAAATCTACGACATATAAGATAAACCTGTCTTGTGTATATGTTCATAGTTTATCGTGATACTATTTTATTGTGTAAGTCAGGCAGCAGCTTTGCATTTAATAAACACTTTTTCTTCTAGCTATTGCTACTCTTTATGTCTTTCACTTTTCTACCTTGTCCTTTTACTACCTTATCACCCAACAGCCTTAGTCTGATTAAGAACATAGCATCTTATTTTTTTACATATTCTCAGATAAGTAAGGCAAACGGAGAAACTTTCTGTGTTAGACAATGGAAGTTAGAGGGAAAAGGGTCACAAAGATCCCGAAACCATAGTGAGTCATTCGGACATGACATAGAGACAATATTATTGAAAAAGCTACTGATAAAAACGTGGCCAAGATACAAGAAATTAGTCCAAATAATAATAGCAAGGAAAAAACACCATTTTGGAATTCAAATACATGAAATTAGAAGAGCTTCTTAAAGCTATGGAAAATTTCATTTTTAAATCAGCTGTTTAGCCTCCAGTCCTACCATAACCTCTTCCCCTACTAAGAGGACAGTTTTTTTGAGGTAAATGCATAGCCTTCCTTCCTTTGTAGGCCATGAGGAGAAAGCTCCTGATCATGGAGAGTGAGCAGAGAAGACAAAAAGAGGATGCATGATACTTTCCACCCAAAGCTACTTTCAAAGTCATAGGGAGCTAGGCATCCTGCATTGTATACAGATATGTAGATGTGTATATGTATTCTGTGCATGTACACCTATATATTGCCTATATGTGCCTACGCCGTTCCAGGTACTCAGTCTACATCACAAGTTGGGTGACACTGGACTCAGCGCTTACACAATGTGCACACGTGCAAAACAAGTGCACACAGCACAACCTCAGCACAGGCTGCACCTCTGGAGCCATGGCATGCATGTTTAGGGGCATCTCCTCTGTGGGAAGGCCAAGCCCTTGGATGCAAGACAGACATTTCCTTTATGGAGGCCAACTCCTCGCTCTGGACTCCAAGACTCATTTCCACAGAAGGAACCAGTGGAGAAGCATAACTACATTTAAGATCAATTAAAAAGGGGCATGCATGGTCTCCTGTTTAAACATCACATGTTTTGCAATATGTTGAAAGAATATAGATCCCCCTTTCTTTAGATCTAAAAATACGTAGTGACATTTGAAAGAAGGAAGTATGGTCCAAATATAGATGTGGGAGATTTCAGCATTGTCATCCTGTGCTGCTAAAAACTATGATGAAATAACTAAACACCCATTGTTCCATACACACAGAGCCATTACCAGAAACTGAGCAATTATAGGACACTGCGTATTTTCCATACATTCAGGGCATGATTTTGATGTCTTTGCTCATGCTTAATAGTGCTTTACTTCTTGAGTACCTCCACTTATGTCAGTGGTAGCACTCATGCAATACAAATAAACATATTCTAAAATTGTATTATTTTTTTAATATTCCTTTATTGTTCTTTAAAAATGTAAGTAAATATAAATACATTGTTTCATTTTTGTGGGTTTATTTTGGAAGAAATTTTCTTTCAAGGATAAATGGACTGAAACAATCACTGATATATTTTTAGCAGAGTAAAACAATAAAATGGTTACTTTAAATCTTAGGTATGTCATGAAAAGATAATGGTCTGCAGATGAATTGAGAAGCCAAGACTTTTTCTATTAATCATGACTATTAATTGAAAAAAATGTTCTAAGTGCTTTGGAAAATATGAGGAAAGTGACTGCTATTAGGAAAGAAAAAACATCTTGGATTTTTGAGTGTGATTCTAGCACTTTGTGATAAATTGCTGAACACACCTATTTTTATATGACATCCAGTTCTACAGACACTTTGGGGGCAGGAGCACATGAATAGGCTTCTTGCCTCCATCAAATCTGCAGAATCTGAATGCCAATAAAACATCAGTTGGGTTTTTTTTTCTTTTTTTTTATAATGGGCTTTAAATGTAAATTAGCCAAAGAAGGGATGGAAAAATCAGGACCTGGTTACCTCCTTAGTGTCAGAGATTTTAAAGAACACACTGACATTTTTTTTTTTTCTCTCTCTTTCATCTAGCTTCCTTTTTCTTGGCTTGAGAAACATGACAGTCTGTCAGAGAGGAGATTACTTTCCTACTACCTTGCACTCAGGCCAGCTATTCTTATTAGAAGATAAAGTTCTGGATCTGTCACTGTGCCATTCTAAAACTTCTGACCAAAATCAGCAACAATGATGCAACTTTATGTCCAATGCCATTTATACCTACTTCTTGCAATCGAGAGGTGAGAGGAAGTCACTGTGCGAGAGTCTAATTCAGTGTGAAATCATTAAGTTACACCAGATTCTACATCTTTCAAAATCCCACACCAGATTTGCTGCTCTGTCTTTCATCAAAAGCACAACAAAAAGCCAAAAGAGGGACCAAGGCTGGTAAACTATTCTTTCACCTTCACATACTGGGTTTTACATGCTGGAAATCTTTCCTCAAAAAAACCTCAACTGGAGAAGCGTGGCCCCAAGAAGGGCACCAGGGCTTGAACAGGACCAAGCTATCAGCCTTGACCCGGCTGCAGGACGCATCAGACAGCAGGACAGGGACAGCCATGGCTCCCTCCCCTGTCGCTCTTCCCTTTGTCCTCCCCCAGCACTGATGGGGATGCACAGCTGGAGCACAGACAAAAAGCTGACTCAGGCCAGGGCATCAGCCAGCACCAACAACTAACAAGCACTGCACTTGCACACACTGCTGTTAACAGTGATTTTTAGCATACATCGAAGAATATGATTCAGCCAAGAACATCAGACCTGTGTCTAATCATCTTAGCACTGACCTTGTGAAACACTACAATAGCCGTCTAATAACATCAACGTACCCAGTATATCACATGCAAAATTTTACACAGAATAATGAATTTCACAACACCTTCATAAAACAGATAAACACGTTGGTATTAGTGTTACTCCTTCCCTTAACACATTCATTTTCTCATTTCATTAGCCCTTTAGACTATGATACAAAGCATTTTATGGCAATGAAATGTCTTTTCTTGTTTGTCCAATACAATGACCCCCAACCTGTTCAGAACATCTCTGGGCATCACTGTAATACAAACACATAATTAAAAAATATTTTAATTCTCACAGCTTGCTGCAGTGAAGTTATGTCTTTTGATTTTTTTTTTAAATAAGTAATATATTTCAATCAGTAGTATCTGCTTTCTTGTTTCTATTTCCTGAAGAAATATTCTGAAAAATGTTACCTTCAGTAATGCTGCAGGCACATGATTTGCTGTATGTATTTTCTGTATTGGCTTTTCAGACACAGAACATGTTCTCCTTCAGTTCTAAATGAGCGACTGTGTCTCCTCTTAGACAAGGTCATGCTATATAAACCAAAGTCGCTTCCTCTTTTTCGCAGAAAACTCATTTCCCATTTATTAAACAGAAATGTTAAGCTGTGACTAATGTAAAAGCGTAACTATTTTGACTACTGTCAGCCTCTCAGAGAAATTTCAGGATATTACTTTAAAATTAGAAACAATAGGTATTTCTAAAATGCTGTTCCTCTAACACAATTCTACTAAAGAGGCCATGAAAAACAGCACAGTATCTTTTAACAAGTGTCCAACACTGCATATAATAAAAAATCAAATACACATGTTTAGTCTAATGAATAACAATACTATTCAATAACAAAAGCTAAACAAAAAAGAATGATGACTTTCCTTATAAGGTCAACCGCATTTAGAAAAAAATAATATATGCAAATATTTTAACATTATCTTAAATTATGGGTATGATTTCTCTCCTTATTCACTTTAAGTGTTCCAGCAAATCAATACACAATTTGTGTTACATTTTGCAGACTATAATATTTTATAGATTTTTCAGTAAAATTGTTGGTATACTTAACAAGCATTGTGACGGTTAGATTCAGAAAATAGCATGTGGCATTTCATTATTAACACTCGGGATACAAAACATATTCCCTGCTCTGTAAATGGCTCTGAACCCAATTTTTCTTCTATTGCATTTGGTGTTGAAATGTATTTTTTGTCTATATGAGTTTTAGATGTTTTTCTGACCGATTCAGGAGCTTTCAAGAAATAAACTCTTTATGTCAAATCTCATTTCTTCATTAACGTTGCATTTACTGTACACAAAAATGGCATCTCTGAATGGAAAAAATACTGTTCACTTCATGGAGGTTTACAAACCATTTTTCTGAGTTTGAGGCAGTCTTTTCCAAAGCTGTCATGCATATGGTTTTGCCTTGGGCATGTTCTCTTTTTCCATAAGAAATTTTTTTCCAGGCAAAATTTTCAGGACTTTTTTTGCCTTTGTTTAGAAATTTATGTATTTGAGATGCAGTCAACTCTGCATATGTCTGAAGTACATGGGCTTCTTAGATACATCAGGTGTAGTATGATCAGGGCTAATTTGTACCTGTGAAATATGTCACCATGTTAGAAAATTTCTGGATATGTAGATGTAGGAGCCTACCATCTGCAGGTAATTCAGCGCTCTTCGGAACCTCTGGCTTTGTAACTTCTGAGCTTCTTAGTGCATGCTCGTAAGAAGTAACATATCTGTCCAGGAAATCCTCTACTCAAGTGCTCCTACTCTTCCCCTAAATAAGGATCAACATTTAGGTTTTGATATTCCTAACACCTACCAGCAACTTCCAAATCCAAAGGCCAAGAGTACATAACCACAAAGATCAGCAACTCTCTCCTCACATTTGGTTTCTAAATTCTTTACTATAACCAGTTTGCTTGCTATTTTTGAGTTTTGCCATTAAAATCCAAGCGACCAATATACACACTGACAGTTTACAAAGTTTTCGCACTGCTGTCAGTCAGGCCAAAACCACAGCCCTTCTGCTGGCCACTGAGGAGCCGGGCTGGTACCCCACAAGTGTGTGGGAACCACCTGGGTTCCTCCCACCCCTGCTGAGAGCGCACCGAAGGCCACATTCCCATCTTAACATTAGATATAACAAAATCTGATCAAATGCAGGTTATCAACCCTCAGGATGTCATTTTAGTTGATTTCCACCCACACTACCCTTCTCTATACTCCCACGGTTTCATTATATTGCTTCACCTGAAATTCCCTGACTAGTTACCCAGCTCCCCACCCACGCATACAAATGCTGCGCCTCAACATGCCATTTGGTTTGCACACTCTTGTGAAGGAACTTTAAGGGAAAGTATCCCCCCGGAAAAATGTCCCTTTTCCATAGTTTAACCTCACTGCAAAGTGAATCCTTATACCATAACAGCTATCACGGGAAGCTGAAGAGTAGTAACAGCAAATGGCAGAAACTGACAAGTCACTGTTAATAGTGCTTAATAAATTTCTTCTTTGTAATGAATATATCCATTCTTTGTGTCCAATCCTTCATTCAGCATCAGGAGCAAAATCTCCTAAGACTTTAGAGATGAACCAGACCTTCTAGCCTGTAATATTACATAGAGTCTGCTGTGATAAGCCATTCTAGAGCATCCTCTAAGAGCCAAAGCTTCTGACCACTTTGTCTCTTTCTCCAGAATTTTTGATTGTCTCCACAGTCATGCTGAAGTAGGAAAAAGGAAATATTACTGGCATTTTAGTTATTATCTATTTTGTTATAGGAAGTTTTTCTATGCTTCCCTACTCTACTTACTGGTTACTTCCTCTTTATTCAATATGACTAATTTATAAACTGATAAGAACCTAGTTCTTGTTAGAAACTCCCAGGAGGTGCTGTTGCAGCAGATGCTGGAGTTTAATTGCTAAGTCATTGTGTCATCTGATCATACCAAAAATTACTTCTAAACTAACAGGTTTATATCAAAATTAAATCAAAATCACTAGATGGTAGTAAAATTCTTTGTTCTGGATCTATATTTATAGATAACTACTGTAAAGCACTTGGGAGTACAAAAATTTACTGCAGATCTTTACAGTGGAGTGGCATTTTCAGTAGGACAGAGTGTCTGAGCTTCCTATCCACCACTCAGTGGGACTGCATGTCCCTGTCATGCTGGAAGAGTCCTTATGCTAGAAAATAGTGTTTCTTAAACTTAAGAAGAAAGAAAACTCTAGACATATAGCTTCAACTGACAGT
The DNA here is from genome assembly GCA_035582835.1 of Phoebastria nigripes. Lineage (NCBI taxonomy): Eukaryota > Metazoa > Chordata > Aves > Procellariiformes > Diomedeidae > Phoebastria > Phoebastria nigripes. Next base: position 475,058 of record JAYKAV010001422.1, read on the forward strand.
CCTCAATGTAGAGAACCAACATAGGTGAGGTAACATTTTTTAACACCGATTTCATTAGCAATCTATGGAGAGAGAGATTCGTTTATTTTTAAAAGCTAAATCAAATGCATGATAATGACAGCAAATAGGGAGATGGAAGTAAATAAAAGAATATGATTACCAAGACAAGGAGACAACCAAGGTATTGATGGCCTCTGTCTCTCCCAAAATATCTGTAAGAACACAGAAACTAAATACAGATATTGCAGGCTGGGTACTGCCACAGGCTGTGTCCTCAGGAGGGAGACAGGCAGAGGGGAACACGGGGAGGGAAGCGCTCTCCCAGCACTTCCTAGTGATTCTCTAGCTAAGGAATAAAGAGAGGCAGGAATATAACCTGCGATAGCTGGGCATCGCCAGTAGTACCTACCAGTCCACACTGATTATATGCTTGCCTTAGGCAAATTAGTTGTCCCACTTTCTCCCTCAAAGATGAAAACCTAATTTCAGCAATGAAATCCTAAGTTTGATGTGCCATATAGGTTCCCTTGACTAATATATGCCCCATATGTACCTCCTCTTAAAAAAGATGGCTATGTGTTCTCCATTGACTGCCTGCTATCTGAATGCACAAATTATCCAAGTCTAGGAGAAGAAGGAACCAAGCTATAAGGGAAGAATTAGTCATTTTGTACTCAGGCAATTCTATCTTTGGTCATGTATTAACAAGGAAATGTTTAATGACAAATGATAAATTATGTCACAAATAAAAAGTTTTTTCTTTGTGGTAAATAACTGCCTGTCATGCTAGAACAGGAACAATAATCATTTCTTTAAAGTCAAAAGGAGAGATTGTGGAGTGAGAGCTACACATTGACATACATATTGTCCTATTCTGGCTTGCAACTTTATTCATGAGGCTTATTATATGACAGACATACTTTTAAATTCCCTGAAAAAAAAAAAACCTGATTCCTGCAATTCATACAACTGAAGTATAGCTGCATACAAACCACCCACCCCACTGCACCTTCCTTTAAATGAGTAGCCAGGTAAAGACATGGAAGAGAATTAGACAGAAGACTATATTTCTATAACTAGCATGAGGTCCATGATCCTTTCACCTTCTGGGTGTATTTAATATGGGCCTTACTCAGTGAGAGTTTGGCAGCTTTGGCCCAAGAGACAGCAACCTCCACTGCTCCCTGACACCACTGTCCTCAACAGGCACAACCTGCTGCAATGAAGAAGACAGTAAAAATGCTGAGTGAAAAGGCTTAGGGTTCTGGCTTCAGTGGGGAGCCCACGCAGGGAGTAAGCTGTTAGGTACCGAAAGATATTTCGGAAGAAATCGCTGCTGCAGTGTGCATTGGTCCGAGCACCGACAGTAGCCATCCCTCACCCGCAGTCAGCCACTAGAGGGAACACGTACATGTTAGAATTACTGACATAGGAAAACCAGACGTTTGCATTTTCTTAATTGTTTACATTCCTTTTAGAATTCTTTTATCAAAAATGTCACCTACATAATGTTTCTGAAATGTGCTCTACTGAGCCATTTCAAGTCAGAGAAAGTACAGCATTAAGGTTTAAGCGAAAGTGAAAGTGAAATTTTTGGAAGTGAAAAATTGTTACCTGCAATTCAACTTTTGCAACCCAATCTGCCCCATTTTCTTCCAGATTTGCAGAAAAGCCCAACAATACCACTGAGCTGTTTGTGAGCAAATCTGAGTGAGAACTTTTCAAGGAAAACAGCCTAACAGAAAATGCTGACTCACTAAAGAATCCTTTTTTGCAGACATGAAAACGATATTTAAATTCAGTAAGTTCCTAATTTCAACTTCCATGAAATTTCTGGGCAGAGCAAAAGTGTGAATTGGAATACCGAAGAGGCTGTTCTGCCCTCCTTTCTGGCTTTCTTGCATCCCAGGTGAGAGACACAACCAAGAAGCTCTTGGATAACACCGAGTTGGTCTATTTTTCAGAATCTGTTTCAGTTTGCATAAACAAATGAGAAAACTTATTGAAGCAGGATTTCTTTCCTTTCCTTATGAGGTGAATGCACTAACTAGAGGCATATTTACTATTCTGAAACCTCTTTCTCCAAGAAATTTGTAAAGTTTCTTGTTTGTTCTAAGACAACACAAGACTTTTTAAGGTCAGAAACTTCTGTATAACAGAAAAACCTTTGCCCCATTCAGAGCCACACTTCCTCATAGCTGTCCCAAGCAGTACCATGTTTGGGGTTTTTTTCTTTGATGGGAAGCACACTTACAGAAATACAAGAATTCAAATTCTGCTTGTAGTTGATCTTTCTTCCCTTGTACTTAAAAAGTCCACAATTTTAAGTCTGAGCTTGTCTGACTTACGATTTCATCTGGACCAGTTATTTATATGTTAAAAGGTATGGAAAACCATTTTTATTTAATACAAGTATTTGCTTTTAAGATGAAAAAAGTTTTACACAGTCTTGATCCCTGGCTACAGAGAAGGGCATTCCCTATGTATGGCACTCCAGAGTACATGGCAAGACCAGTATATCTTCAGTAGCTATAGAAGGAAACTCCTTCAGCCATCAACAGGCAAGCCTACCAATGTAAAGCAGTATAGCATGTCCAGAGTTAAATGTCTGTCATCCAGAATTTTAACAGGGTTTTAAAAGTAGTAATTTAAGATCTTAAAAGAATTTCCACAAAATAATTAATAAACAACATAATAGCCAAAAATACGCATAAGCTGCAATTAATAAAATATAAAAATGTGTATTTGGGGTGGGGTGTTAATATCTACTGAGAAGATTGACTTTAAAGCACCAAATGAGGCAGTTAAATAAGGCAAAAATATGGCAGGGTTTTTTTTATTAAAATGCAATTAAAATTAAAAATAAAAATTTAGACTAGGGACAGGCTAGGCTCTCACAAGATCATCTATACATCAAGGAAAAGAATTTTAAGAACTATTCATAATAGTGTTGCATTAATTTTAGGAGAAAAATACTTCACAAACCCATAAGATGGCAGCAAACCCCTTTTTAGCTGAGAGCGGTAACTTTCTGTCCTCTGTTTTGCACAAAGTTGATGTTTTTGATGTGCTTCAACACCGCCCYCCCCCATCATCCAATTAACACAAAAAAAAATTAGTACGCTGGTAGCATATGCATTCCTCTAATTTAAAAAGTATTATTTCTCACCAGGAACATCAGATGCTTTCATAAAGGAAAGCCAAATGCCATTTAAATCCTCAGGAAAAAAACCAAATCTCCCACAATGAAAGGTCAGAACGTGCCCCACTGTGAACTGACTGGTAACTTCTTTTCATGACAAATCAGCTGATCTCAGTGCTTTGGCTATTGAATGAGCATAACTAACAACATGGCTTATGCAACGGTTCACTGTGATAAAATCCCCTTCTCTAAGTTTTCATGTTACTGAGCCCCATGCCATTTAATACTCAGTATCTCCTGAAAGCACATATTTGCAAGCAGCATGGAAAATACGTTACTTTTCAGAGTCATGTTTACAGCTAAGAAATCTCTCCATCTGCACTAGAGAGGTTCACTGTCAGAAATGAACAAGCTGTATTGTATATGAAATATTCTTACTGCTTCTACAACTCTACGGCTGCAACATAGTATCTGGGTGCTGACAAGTCTGTAAGAGTCTCATCTACAAGCCCCATCCTGTTTTTCAAATCTGCTTGATGGTGGAAACAAGTTACCATATGTTTGGGCTTCCCCAGATACATTTAATCTTTTTGCACTGAAAATGTGTCCAGGCAGAGTGAGTGGTACTGTACATCTGTCAACGACTGCAAGGCACAGACTTATGGCTAGACTCCTGACCATGCAGAAATCCCAGACACAGACACTCTGCATACGCATTCCTAATCATGGTACACACATAGTTAGCCTGGTACTTCTGCAACACATTTGATGCGCTGAATCTGTATTGCACAAATAGCTCCACAATTTCATCATACTTCCCGATTCTGTWCACATGCTAGCCTATAGCACCCACTGTACATAGGCCACACTAACAAACACACACACAAAAAATCACAGTTAAGTGTACATAGCAGCCACTTTAATTTTGGTCATAATATACACAAGCCTAACCACGTTACTGGAGTCTATATTTAACAGCGAGAGCTTGTTTCTTCAATTTCAGATAAAGATTATTTTTATGCCTGCTACCCTGGCAATCTCAGGATGGAGTTTTGCAAAACAAGCTATGTTAAAAGCTGTTCAGCTTGTAAAACATAGCAAGAATGAAGACTTGCATTTCTGAGTTGTCAGAGCCTTCCTTGGCTTCATCATCAAAGTAATGAATGAGCAACTTGTGGAGATCCAAAACAGTAAGACTCAGCAGCCTGTGGAACTAGACCTGAACTAGATCACACTGCTTCATAGTCTGCAGGATTCACAGCTACAACTTTAACAACTGTCACCTTTTCCTTGCCTGTGAAGGAGCGAGGAGGATTGAATTTGCTGTTTCCTGACTTTCTCACAGGTGTTTCCTATTCCTAGGCCTCTCCTAACTTAGTTCTTGTACCGTCCAGTAGACACTGTTTTCCCCGTTTCTGCTTCCATAAACAATCACCGAACGTTGCATTTTGTCAGCTGAGACAAAAGAGGTCAGTGCACACTATGCTGGTATAGAAATACCCAGTGTCAGGATATTCCTCTGACCTTCAAAAAGGACATCCTTTTTTATCTGCATTTCATGCATTACTGTGAGCCATCTGTTTCTATGCTTTCCTAATTCCATAAGATCATATATTACTTTGTCATAATTAATGCACCAATATTAATGACTATACATTACTTTAAATCAAAAGAAGGAAAATGAAAAAGAATGAAACAAAAGTCCCACATCTGCTCATTAAATTAATATGATATCAGCTGTGAGCTAAACTTGTCAGAAAATTGAGCTGGTTTAGTCAAGAAGGTTTATCAACGGAGCTTTTACATGGAAAAACTATGACCTTTTGTTAGCACTATACTTTCTTCTTTGGACTTTGTTCAAAAGCTAAACTAACTTTGACTCTTGGGGCAAAGCAAAATAAGTAATAAAATGTCTTCCCTATGTAACAAAGAATAATTCTTTGGGTGACTGGAAGACGTTCCTGCTTTAATACATACATTTCTGGGAATGGTTTAATGAAAAATACAGTGGTCTAATTCTGAAATGTTTTATATATTGAATACACAAATATTTATACATGGAATAAAATCATGGCATGGGAAAGACATCTTTATTCAGCACTTACCTGAAGATATATGAATCAATGACAGGAATAAACTCTCTGATGTCATACAGTTATTCAGTTCCTTCAGAGCTAGAAACAGCTCTTAGGATTGCCATCTTGGGCAATGGAAAACATGGGCCATTCATACTGCTACTTCTTATATCAGTGGTTCCCTCACACCTCTTCCTTTTCTCCATGTGAGCTGTAACAATCTCAAGTTTATTTATATAAGCTGAATCCTTAGGAAAATTGTGCTTTTTAAGCAAGACACATCTTGGAGTTTTTATTTGTATGTAATTTCAACTGAAATGGTTGGTATGCTTTTAGAATAGAGAACAGCACTGCCAGAACTGGATTTCTTACCATTGTAAGAAGTTATCAGCCTCACCCTTCTATTCCGTTTTGCTTTCTGAGATGCCTGCTGAGTTGTGCCAATTAAATTGTTTTCAGAGCCACATAATAAACAAGGCTGCTGTGATCCACCCACGCCAATGTGGGCACAGAAATGTGCACATGGGCACAGTTAAGAAGGAAGGGGACTGCTTTGGGGGAATCAATGGTGATTTAGATGTATCTCAAACTACAACCTGAGGATGCTGTTTGACAGCTTCAGCCTATCTAAGTCAAAGGTGTCACAGTTCCCTCTGGTCACTTGTTTCCTCCCATCCCTTGATGCCAACACTGGCAGCGTGAACAAATTCAAACAGGTAAACTGGCAGAATATTACCCTTGTCTAGGTTTCCTGCTGGCTTAGAAAGGTGAGAAAGTTCACTGCAGAATCAGACCAGCAGAAGAGAGGTGGTAAAACCCTGAAACTAGGAGCCAGAAGGTGTTGGGCAGCCTCCTGCCAACACCAAGTTTGATCAGCTCAAACTAATGTAGAAAGGGAAGTGCAACRGGGCAGCGTTTCACTGAAAGCAAGTCTGTGGCTTTCAAAAGGAAGAAGGCGGCTGGGGGTGAGGGGAACCATAAGTTGTTACCTTACAAGACTTAAGACTGATGAGCTGGGAAGCTTTGGAGATCAACGATTAATTGTAAAAGACTAACTGATGCCTATGATGTTATTTGTTTGGTTTTCTGCTTCACATAAAAGTAATTAAATTTTAATTTTATTCCATTAATTTGTCAAAGTCAAATGCAACTTCAATCCCTCAGTATTATAAAAGGGCAAAAGACAGTAGTATTGCCAACATTCACTGATTCAAGCATTGATTAAAATTTGGCGGGGGGAAGGGGTTAAGCAGGGTGGATTGGAGGAAGAAGAGGCAAAGAAACCAAGTCATCCGTGTAAGATGAAACCTGCTGGCTAAACTCCTTTGCATTATTCCCACAGCTAGATAAATCAAAATACTACTGACTCAGCACCCAGATTATCTTTGGGTCCTATGAGTAATTTGGTTGAACTATTTGGTTGGGTTTCTACAACCCAAAGGAGCTTTCAAGGTTACTTTCTTCTGAGTTTCTACAAATAGTCTTCCTTTTGATTAAAAAGTCTAAGAGAAACTTGTATGCCTAATAACATCTGAGATAGATAGCCAAACTAAGCAACATTTCTTGGAACCTTATTTAATGGTTACTCCCAGTTAAGGTGTTAATTCATACAGTCCTCCTGCCACCTTTGCTTGGCTCTAGCAGATGTCCAGAGGCCCTTCCAAGCTCAGCTGTTCTGTGATTCTGTGGTTCTGTGTTAAACTACTCTGGCCTCAAGGTTGCAAATACTCACCACAGCTAGGGGTGATCTGACAAGAAAGAGTGTGATTAACTAAACATCAAAGATAAAAATAAATTGCTGTCTCTAAAGGATGAATCACATCACCCTAAGACTGGTGCCCAAGTAAGCCAGATGAATCACCCACTAGTACTACCTATTTCTTCCCATAGACTATAAAGGGAGCTCAGAGTGACTAGCTGTGACTCATACATTTAACTCCTACACATCTAAAATTGAATGATGAAAAGCTCTTGCTTAATAATGAGAGACAATTTTATCCGTCTTCAGAGGGAATACAAGAAGTTGTAGACTACCCTACGATCTGCGTTTATACCTGAGCAATGATGATTGGACAGATTTCTACTGAACAGTGATCTGTGGTAAAAGTAGGTACTGTTATCCGCAGCACTGCTGTTACACCACATATACCTCCCATTGGTAGCTCTTTTCTCCCCGGTAGCTGGGGTTTGTTCTTTTATTTACTTATTCGGGTTTGAGGTTTGTTCTGTTTATTATTTTTCTTCAGCTTGCTGCTTCTTGTAGCTTCTAGGAACATCCACACATAACAGCATCTGGGTGACTGAGGCTTTTTTAGGCTAGTTCATGATTAAAAATCGCCTGCCTCTTTAGTCATTAGCTTCCTACTGATTAGGGAGCAATCTTCTGTTCATCCGTGCTGGGGACACCTGTTCAGCTGCTAAATAGGAATGCAGCAAACAGAGTTTAGTATGGCAGTTTGTTTAGAGAAGGCTAAAAAAAACCTGCTCCAGGTGATGTGGGACTGTGCAGCAATGGTGGTGATGTGCTGTGTGGCGCAGTCTCCGTCACCAGCTGAAGAAAGCACCCTGACACATAAAAGACCTCGACCCTGATGGCAGCCTGGAGGGGATATGTTGTGGCCAGGTGACAGGCTGCAGGGAGCCTCTGGGCTGGGGTTAATGGTGGCCTCATCTGTGGGAGGTGTGCTCTGTCAAGGCTGCCAGGTAAAGGGGTTGTGGGGTGAGGTGACTGACTGCACACCATCATGGAGGAGGAAGAGGAGACCGCAGGGTCTTCTCAGACACCTTACAGAGGCAAGAGCCTGAGCCACACAATGAAGTGAGTAAGCACGGCATGAGGCTATGCTTGATCCCATGGTGGATGGAGACTCCCACAGTGGGGGAAACTGGAAGGTTATGGCTTCTGGCACCAACAGAATGGGTCCTCCTCTGCCTTCAGATCTGAGTTTACAGTGTCCTAAGAGCCAACAAAGGGGCACAAGTTCCACTGGGGAGACTCTGGAGCCTGAAATGTGCATTAGCACCAAGACGACATGGTGGCTGATAATGGTTGGAGATCCCCTTATGTAGGATATGGAGCTGCTGTCATGGGAGGTTTGCTGTTTGCTGTGGAACTGATCCAGGACATTGTGGAGAAACTGCTGGAGATCATGATGCCCTCAGACTATTATTTCTCGTTATTCATCCACACATGCACCAAGCGAGACCTGCAGCAAATCTAGGGGATCTACAGAGCTCAAGAGGCAAATGTGAAGGACATGGGAATCCAAGGGGAGTTTTCCTCAATCCTACAGGTGAATGGGAAGGGCCTGGTAGGACTGAACATCCTCTGAGTCACCAGCTGGCTGCGAGGCCGGTGTCACAAGCAGTACTTTGGCTTTTATGACCATGCTGTAAACTCCTTTTTCCCTGATAGGGGATCAAGTCAGAGGGAGATGCAGGTCACAACCAATATGTATTAGAGCACCCTTTGTTAATTAAGCTGTTGTTATTAATAGCAGATAACTATTCACACGGTATGTTTCCCTCACACAGTTCACTTAAACACACATACACAGCTACCAGTTGGAGCAACAGTTAAAAGGCCAACCCCAGCTGCTTACTCAGAAGCAGAGGTCATATTGATGCATCAGTGGCTTGTACGTAGGTGTTGAGAATAGTCCCTCCAACGGTCCTTTGTTTCACCAGCTGTATATCCAATCCTGTAGAATTCATCTGCATACAGCAGCCACCACTGCTTCTTGACGTGGTCTGAGCTACACAACCCATTGTTGATGCTAGTGTAAGCTAGTGGCCAAGTACAGTTTCAGCAAAATCTTCATGTCCCGAGTTTATCAGTTCTTGTGGATTCAAAAGGACCACTAGTCTGTGGAGATCCTGGAAGACCTTCTTCACATGCTACTTCTCAGCATGTACTTTCCCCCTCTTCAGATTGCTGTTTTCTGGTTATTATTTCTCCATCCATACCCATAGATACCTATAGCACCCATCCACACAAATTCACACAGAAAGGGCTCTTATGACAACCACGGGTCCCTGTTTCAGGAACGAGGACTGCTGGCAAAAGATGGGATCCATTTGGAAAAGGTGGCCAACTTGGCAACGCACCTCAGTAAAGTGGTGTAAGAGTTTGCAGTTAAGTGAGCGAACAGAGGTTAGTAATTGTTAGCACAAGAGGCAAGGTGGTGGGAACAAGAGAGCCCTCAGGAAGGATTAAAGAGGTCAAGAGTTCCTACCCATACACAGTTGCACACAGCTTGGGAGGAATAAGAGCTCTGCATGCAGACGCAGAACTATGACATCACTGGAACAGTTGCTAAGTGGTGGGACAACCCGAATGACAGGACCTCACTGATGGGCAGACACAAGCTCTGCAGAAAAGATGGGCAGAGGAGAAGAGGAGGGGGCATCTCCTTTCATGTGAAGGAGTAGTTTGAGTGTGTGGAGCTCTTCTCTGGAATAGGCAACAGACTGGGTGAGGACTTGTGAGTCAGGGTCAGAGGAGAGACCACTGAGGCTGGCACTGTAGTGGGAGTTTGTTACAGACCACCTGATCAGGGTCAGGAAGTGGATGAACCTTTTTTTAAGCAACTCAAAGAAGTCTCTAGATCACAGACTCTGGCTTTTATGGGGGACTTTATCTTCCTTGACATCCACTGAAGGGGCAACATAGCAGGATGACAATCTAGGAGGTATCTGGAGGGTGTCAGGGACAACTTCTTACCACAGATGTTAGGTGGGCCAACCATAATCTTGAACAAGAAAAACTGGTTGGCAATGTGATAATCAATGGCAGCCTTGGCTGTAGTGACCAGGAAACAGTGGAGTTCAAGATCTCGAGGGGAAGGAGAAAGGCAAATATACAGACCCTGTCTTCAGGAAAGCAAGCTTTGCCTTCTTCAAGAAACTGGTAGAAAGGATCCTGTGGGAGGCATCTCTGAAAGCAAAAAGAAGTTCAAGAGAGCTGGTAGGTCCTTAAGGGAAATGGTCCATCCTGATACTCAGGAAAATGAGCAGATGTTTCAGGAGACCAGTTTGCCTAAACAGGGAACATGACTAAGCTCCAGTGTTAAAAGGCAGTATAAGGAGGTAGAAGCAAGGGCAGGCTACCAAGAAGAATATAGAAACATTGCCTGGACATGAAGGGATGGTGAGATACTCAATGTCGCCTTTGCCTCAGTCTTCACCTCTACGTCTGCCTGGCCTTTGTGCTTAGGGAAAGGATTCAAGAAGAGAACTACCATCAGTGGAAGGGAATAGAGTCAAGTATCTTTAAGAAATATTGAACCACACAAATCCAGGGCATCAGATGGTATGCATCTGATTGCTTGCCAGCATCACTGTGAGGCTGCTTTGCACCGTATCTGAAAGACTGTAGAAATCAGGAGAGGTCCTGGTGACTGGAGAAAGGCTAATGTTGCATTCGTCATAAGATCTTACTGATGTGAGGAACAGCAATGTGGTCAGCCACAATTTAGTCCCTGGGAAAATCACAGAACATGTCCTCTTGGAAGCTATTTATGGGGAAAAGAAAGCAAAGAAGGTGACCGGGAATAGCCAGCATGGATATACCAAGAGTATACTATCATTAACAAATCCAATGCCAAATGCCTTCTGTGATGAAATGACTACATCAGTGGATGTGGGGAGGACAGTGGATGTCATCTACCTTGACTGTGGCAAGGCCTTGAGAAGATCTCCCACAGTGTTTTTGTATCCATGTTGGGATGTTACAGTCTAGGTAGATGAACTACTAGATGGGTATACTGGGTTTGGCTGGGATAGAGTTAAATTTCTTCATAGTGGCTTGTATGGGGCTGTTTTGGATTTGTGCTGAAAATGATGTTGATAACACACTGATGTTTTAGTTACTGCTGAGCAGTGCTTACACAGCGTCAAGGCCTTTTCTGCTTCTCACACTGCCTTCCCAGCGAGTAGGCTGGGGGTGCACAAGAAGCTTGGAGGGGACACAGCTGGGACAGCTGACCCCAACTGGCCAAAGGGATATGCCATACCATATGATGTGCTCAGCAAAAAAACTGGGGAGTGGAGGTTGGCAGGGGCTGCCATTGCTTGGGGCCTGGCTGGGCATTGGTCAGTTGGTGGTGAGCAATTGTTTTCTTTTGCATTGACTGTGTTTTTCTTGGGTTTTGTTTTCCTTTCTCTTTGTTGTTTTTTTTTTCTCTTACGATTTTTTTTACATTTCTTTTTAATTATTAAACTGTCTTTATCTCAACCTATGAGTTTTTCTCACTTTTACCTGTCCGATTCTCCCCCGGCATCCCACCAGGGGGGAGTGAGCAAGCAGCTGTGTGGTGCTTAGGTGCCAGCTGGGGTTAAACCACGACAGTCCTTTTTGGCACCCCAGATGGGGCCCAAAGGGTCAACAGAGCATATTACAAGGAATTTATAATTATTTTATCTGTTAAAAGTTTCTGGTCGCATTATTGATTTATCTGTTCTCGACATTAGTTTATCTGATCTGTGCCATGCTCCCTTCTTTGCTGTACATGTTAAAGACTTTTTTTTGCTTTTGCAGTTTGCTGTGCTCTGTAGTGCTTAGTGGTGTTTTGCCTGGAAGATTTATTATTAAAACATTGGCCTTGAGATTAATCTGGTATTTGGGTTCTGCACTGAAGCCATCACTGTACTTCCAGAACCATCTCATGGAGACAATTAACAATTACACTTCTTCCTCCAAGAGGTTTTTCGTGGGGGAAATACAGAACGGCACCTTCACCACCTTCTTCTGTGATGTTTTCTCCCTCGTTACAATAGCTCTTCAGTATCTTGAACATCCTTGGRTAACCAAAATACTCCTATTGGTACTTGTTAGGAATATTGTTTTGGCTTTTTCTAAGGTTAACCAACTATTTAGGAATATCACCCAGGCCCTGAGGCAGCGTGATTATGGGTGGCAAGGCATGTGGGAGAATATGGGCAGGTATCTAGAAAGGTTTTCACCTCCAGCGGTCTGGGACTTCACTCCTGAACAAGTGCGGGATCCTGGTGAAGTGATTGTATGTTTGAAAAAAAGATGTTCTGGCTATTCCAAAGAGGCACAACTTACTGCAGTGTGCTGAGCCTGGCCTCAGTCTACCGAACACTGCTGAATACTATTCAGCACCCTCAAGGAGAAGAGAGGGTCTCTGGATCTGAAAACGTACCAACAGACACTGTGGTTAAACTAGAGACCCAGCTTTCAACTACATCAGTCATCCCTGTAATTAAGAAGAAACAATGGAAGCAGAAGTCAACTTGTTTAGTAAGGGATGAAGAAGCTTCTCCTAAGAGGGAGCAGGAGAGAGAATCAGAAGAGGCAGCTTGTTCTGCAGCAGAGCAGTCACAAGAACAGGACAGGGAAGGGACCAAAATCATAAACGAGTCAGAAACTGCCCAATCCCTATCCCTAAATGAGCTGCAAGGTATGCGAAAAGATTTCAGCCATCAACCAGGTGAGCAAATTATCTGCTGGTTACTCCAGTGCTGGGATATTGGGGCTGGTAGTCAGGAATTAGAGGGTAAGGAAGCCTGGCAGCTGGGATCCCTTGCTAGGGATAAGGCCATTGACATAGGGATTGGAAAAGGGGCAGAAGTCCTCAGCCTTTGTAGACGACTTCTGTCAAGTGTGAAGGACAGGCATCCCTTCAAGGAAGATCTTGCAAATTCCCGAAGCAAGTGGACCACCATTGAGGGAGGTATCCAGTATCTGAGGGAATTAGCTGTGGTGGAGGTGATCTATAGCAACCTGGATGACAACCAGGTATCCAAAGACCTGGATGAAATCCAGTGCATACAATCTATGTGGCGAAAGTTTGTACGAAGTGCATCGATGTCATAGGCCAACACCCTGGCGACAATGAGCTGGACAGACACGGAGGCACCAGCTGTGAATGGATTGGCCAGCCAACTCCAAGAATGCAAAGATAATCTCACTTTCTCCCTAAGGACCCGTGTCTCGGCTGTGGAAAAGTGACCCAAAAATTGTCCCAGCAATGTCTACCTCCCTCGTACCAACCAATGTCTCAGCTACTAAAAGTCAGCCTTTTTCTGTTCAAGGGAGAGGGTACCAGTGGCGCACACCATGTGCCACCCTGTGGTCACCCTGTCTGCATGACCAGGGGGAGGACAAGAGGGATGGTGAACCTACCTGGAGACTAGAAGCTCAGGTACAGGAATTGCATGAAAGAACAACAGCCAAAAAGCATCCATCCAGGAAAATTACTGCTCCAGTTTCTGTTGGGCAGAGTAGAAGGGTTGATCTTACTTTTGACCCTGATGAAGGGATTTTTGGCTTGCAGTTACAAAAATCAAGTAATGATTACTCTGACAAGGAATAGAAGGGCCCTGCCTCTGGCCAGACAGAGGAAAGGGACAACCAGGTCTATTGGACTGTGTGGGTTCAATGGCCTGGGACATCAGCCCCATGGGAGTGTAAAGCTCTGGTGGACACCGGTGCACAGTGTATTCTAATACCATCAGATTACAAAGGGGCAGAATCCATCTGTATTTCTGGAATGACAGGAGGATCCCAACAGCTATCTGTGTTGGAGGCTGAAGTAAGCCTAACTGGGAATGAGTGGCAAAAGCATCCTATTGTGACTGGCCTGGAGGCTTCATGCATCATTGTTATAGACGACGTCGGGAGGAGGTACTTCAAGGGACCAGGGGTGGAGATTATAATGGACATACCTTTAAATTGTTGTAACCCATGATTGAGTTGCATGTTATAGGAAGTACTACAGCAGAAACCATCCGAATCAATGAAGGACAAACCTCACAAGAAGCAGTGCAAATGCAGCAGTGACACGACTAGAGCTGGTTTTGGTGCCCAGTAACTCCATACAACACACCAGCTCTCCTGTCCTGAGTGACCACCATAACAGTTGGAGCCCAAAGTCATGGACTAAATGAACTCAATGAATATTTTATGGACATTTATGGACATTTTACAGACATTTCCATAGACTAAGGAATGACATCTGTGTTGATATCTGTGTATATATATCAAAGGATGGGAAGGGTGAGGGAGAGGGGGTTAATGAGGATGTATTGTGATAGTGTGGGACCTAAGCATGACGTAAATGGTAGGGAATAAGGGATGGAATATGTACTGGGTTTGGCTGGGATAGAGTTAATTTTCTTCATAGTAGCTTGTATGGGGCTATGTTTTAGATTTGTGCTGAAAACAGTGTTGATAACACACTGATGTTTTAGTTACTGCTGAGCATTGCCTGCACTGTGTCAAGGCCTTTTCTGCTCGTCAGACTGCTCTGCCAGTGAGTAGGCTGGGGGTGCACAAGAAGCTTGGAGGGGACACAGCTGGGACAGCTGACCCCAACTGGCCAAAGGGATATGCCATACCATATGACGTCATGCTCAGCAAAAAAACTGGGGAGTGGAGGTTGGCAGGGACTGCTGTTGCTCGGGGCCTGGCTGGGCATTGGTCAGTTGGTGGTGAGCAATTTTTTTCTTTTGTATCGTTTGTTTTTCTTGGGTTTTGTTTTCCTTTCTCTTTGTTGTTTTTTTTTTTCTTCTTACAATTTTTTTTTAAATTTCTTTTTAATTATTAAACTGTCTTTATCTCAACCTATGAGTTTTTCTCACTTTTACCCTTTCGATTCTCCCCTCCATCCCACTGGGGGGAAGTGAGTGAGTGGCTGTGTGGTGCTTATTTGCTGCCCAGGGTTCAGCCATGACAATGGGTAAAAAAAAGTCTCGTTCTTCAGGCTGTGTACTGGGCTGTAAAAAAAAAAAAAAAGTCTGCAGTCACTAAGTCAAGGGAAGTGATTAATCCCCTCAACTTGGCACTCATTAAACCACTTCCAGAAAAAGGCAGCTTCAGGGGGCTTTAGGGACCACCAAGAGGACAGAGCCAGGCTCTTTACTAAGGTGCAGTGGGAAAACGAGAGACAGTGCCCATAAATTGACCTGACCTCATGCAAGGAAAACAATTTTCACTATGAGTATAATTAAGCACTGGAGCAGGTTGCCCAGAGAGGTTGCATAAACTATCCTTGGAAGTTTTCAAGACCCAAGAGGACAAAGCTCTGAGCAATACAGTCTGAGTGTTGATCTTGCTCTGACCTGGAGGTTGGAGTAGATGAGCACCCTTCCGATCTGAATGATTCTGCGAAATATTCTTTTTCCCCTCCACCATTTGTATGCAGTAACAAATCATGGGTAACTCTGTGAATGAGAGTGGACATAACTGAGAATGGCAAGGCTCCCACTCCCATCCACACAGCAGCTACTCTAGAAATCCCATCTGGCTTTCCAAATTCAATTCTTACTTTTCTTTATAGGTGGGAACCTTAAAAATACTTACAAAAAATAATATTTTGAGAACAGTATCACCTTCCCTTCACTGACCCCTGAAGTATGCCAAGATTACAATCTGTGGTATTCTAAGATCTCACTGTAGTTTGATGATGTGCTTCTCACCAGATTCTGCTTCCCTTCAAAAGAGAAAAGAAAATCATAAATTATTTTTCCCACAAAAAAAATTGATACCAAAATTGTGATGGCGGCCATGGTAGAATTTCATCCCTAGTTACATTAGAATTTCAAAGCAGAAGGCATACTCATGCTATACTATACTAAAATGGGTTTTACAGTTTAAATCATAATTATCTCTGAAAGCTAATTCAAAATCACTGRCATTTTATAATGATCATCCAAAGATGTGAAAGTCTATAAAGCAACAAGAGCATTCTCAGACTTCACAACAAGACTACTTTTAATGTAATTATAGCAATTAAGCCCCTTCTATTAATTAATTCTTTTCAGATTAACAAGCCACTTATATAGTACAATATGAAGAGGTTTCTAATTACAGTGACAACATTGTGATTTTTGAAAACTGTTTAATAATGCATGATAAGTGACTGCCAACTTGCATTAAGATGTTTTAGGAATCCTGCATAGACCTGATGTTTGATAATCCTGTTTTGAAGACATGATTTGAATTGCAAATTGAATTCAAAGGAAAATGCAGCATTCTTCTGCCAGAAAGAGTAGAATCTTTATTTGCAGTGCTGAGCAGACCTTTAAAAGCGCAGCAGCACTTGATAAAACAAGTCTGTAATTTGTTGTTATTTGATGTAGCCGGCCATCTGATGCAAAGCACACTGATGACAGAAAAACTTCTCTTAATAATCTGAGTGGATCAAAACCTTAAGTGAATTATCTGCTTTAAACAAGGCATCCTCTCAACAGGAAAGATAAGCTAGTCCAGAAGAAATAAATAGATACATGTTATTTGACTTAACTAACATCAGGAAATTGTAGAATGTTGGAACTGAGTCTCTATTTCATTGCTCCAGAGTAATGTATCTATTTTAGGCATTTATGAAGTTACTCCCTTACTGTATATGAAGCTCTTGGATTCTTGAATATTTTTTTTTCAGATGTCATATGGGTTTAAGGAAGAGTTATTATTCATATTTTATACGTGAATACTGAGATACATAAACACCAGATTTTTCAAAAGAGAAATCAGTAAGATTTAAAGAATGTTAGCTGAGATTTTTCTGAAATTTTTATCTCCAATACATTGTTTGGAGTCATGTAACCGTTTCAGTTTACTGAGCCTAGGGTGAATGATTGCTGACCTACATGGTGTTGGCAGGTTTCAAACTGAGCTACAAAATTGTGACAAGTTTTTGTGAACACAGTTTTTCAGAAGTTTATAATATGGCAAAGTTAGAATCAAATTCACCTATTCTTTACAAAACATGAAAAGAGAAAAYTCAAACTTACTTTCTGCAAAAATTCAAGTATTCATTGCATAGATTAGAAATATTAGACTTACAGTTGGATGCACTTTTGGAGGGAATAATTGACTTAACAAAAAGGCAGTTTTACTTCATCTAATGGCATTTGTGAAGCTGGGCTGAACTTGAAAAATAGGTTTTATTAAAAAAAAGAAAGGGGACTTTTACAGGGGGCATTTACAAAACCCAGAAAGAAGGGTATATTTTCTTCCCAAACCTTATCTTCTAGTGCTTAATAAAGTTGCCAGGGATTATAGAAATTGCCCCATTTATATAGTATAAGTGTGACTACACTCACAACTATCCTGCACTAAATGGAATGGATAATTATCCAGAAGCAGGGGTTGCTCCTTCACAGCAGGGATTCTGCACAAAAAGGGATATATCAGAAAAAGAACATTTCTTGTCAAAGCTGTTCTGCTCAGTACAAAATATTTTAAGTATGTACTTGGTGAGACAGAATGTTTCCTTACCTTATAGGTTACAGTATTTGTGTGGGAGATTCAGCATAAAAAGACAAAGTATTAGACAAGGATCTCCCATACTTCTACAGTTGAAGACCCTAACCACAAGACTATCCAAGAGGAGATCAGTACATCCCCTTAGATTGTTTGCTGGATGTAGCCATTAACTTCTATTCAAAATGCCTCCAAAATGAGCCTCTAGCTGTCAGTAAAATTTCCAGTGAAACAGGCACAAGAATTTTTAACTCTGACAAAAGAAGGTAAAATATTCTCCACAATTCATGTTCTAGGAAACACCTTAATTATCTGGCATTAACAATAAAACAACTTCTTTCTCTCCTCTATTGTTCCACCTCCACAAGCAAGAAAAACAAAAAAGAAACAACAACAAACAAATTTTTAAAAAAGAAACATGCTGCGTAGGATGTGAGGCAGGGAAGCTTTCATCTAAAATTGTTGATGTTTGACAAAGTTGTAACAAACCGAAAATAGACCTTGTACCGGGAAGTGTTGGATAGCCTTGGCTATTGGTACTATATTTTGTCATTCATGGAAAAATGAGCAAAGAAAGAAATGAAAGGAAAAAGCATTGAGAAGTAGACACGTACATGGGCACACTGACTGCTGACTTTCTTTTCTTGTGTACCTTTTTGTATGTATTCCCTTAGTAACAGATAAATACAAGATGCTATCAAGCTATATTAAAATACTTTTTTTGAGAAAGGAAGGCAAAACATGGATGAGAAAAGTAAACTAAGACTTCAGTCAGTCTGTATAAGGGAGTTGGAAGAAGATGGAAACCAAACAACAGAGCAGCAAAGGGTAAGAGAATGCATACATAGAAAAAAAAAGGAAAATATATGAAAAGCTCTAATCTGATGAACCATATTGTTCATACTGTTTCTTTTTATTAATGTCTTGTGAATCCTTTAGTCTTTACCAGTAGAGGAGTACAGCTGATGCATATATAAAACAGCTGTCAGAAATTCTGCTGTATTTTTTCATTCCTAATGCATACAGAGAAAAGAAGAAATACACCATATGGGCAATGAAGAAGTGAAAACACAAAATGAGATATAATTTTAACAGCTTCTGTTTTCTTCAGCATTCATGCATCGTATTCTATCCAACAGCTTTGAGACAGCAATACACTCCTTGTTCATCAGAACTAGATGCTTGACCAGTGAATGATTTGTTTTTCAGTCCTTAGCTTATATACTGCAATTATTTTACTACTGCCCATTGAACAAGCCAGAATCTAGACAGTACTGTACTTCAAGGCGTGCAAACATACTGATAATCTTTGGGATGCACAGATTTGTTTCTTGCTCTGTGGTATGTACAACAGCCAGTTTCCCGGTGATACAGTACAGAAGACATGAATTCTAGAGTGTCTCCTGAACAACCAGCCACCCATGCTTGCCTCTGCCTGTCCCATCTTCAAGGCCCAATCCCTAATGCCCTCTGGACATCATTTTGTAGCAAAGCTGTCTCACAGCTGTATTTAGTAGTCCTACCGCTTCTGCTTCTCCAATGACTTCTCCCTTTATCTGGTCCCCTCATTGTGGAGTTCCATGAGAACTTCTCTGCTCCCAGCTACGCCATCCTGCCCCTCTCCTTCTGCCCTCTTTGGTGTTTGATTTTCTCCACAACCAGTTCAGCTCACTAAGCTGACGGAAAACTAATTAATCAAAAGATGAATACATTTCTTCTGGTCTACTGAGTTGAACTGGCTACTCAAGGAATCAGAGAAGCACCAAAGGTGGCACAAGGAAGGTCACGAGACAGCGCAAAGGGCAGCAGGGAGGGAAGGAGGAAGAAGCAGAATTGCTGCTTTAGTCAGAAATGCCTGTTAGATATGAGCAGTTGTCTTCTCTGGTTGCTCCTCAGCTACATAGGTACCTTTACTGAATTATTTTTTTAAGCACGTGAAAATCTTTTCATTTCTCCCCAAAACACACTTGTTACTTGTATGCAAGCCAATAAACCATTTGAAGTCACTGGCACTATGCGGCTGTGTAAAGCTAAACACATAGGCAAACTACTTGTAGGACAAGGCCTAACAAAGACCAAATGCAGTAAGTATATGTTACTTACTGTGGCTGAACTCGTGCCTTTGTAGGCTCTTTGTCACAGGAAAAGAAATCAAGTTTCCTGAAAGCTTTTGAAAATTGTTTTTCATTTGCTGAAAATGCAGTTTGCTCTGATTCTTGATCTGTTCTTGAGACAATGTCACCTTTTTTGTAGTGAATACCACTCCACCAGATCAGCCCTCTTGAGCCATGATTTTCATGTTTCAGAGCTAGAAAATCTCTACACCAAAGGCCTCCAAGTCAAACATCAGAATACAATGGCCGAAGTGAATTGCATGTGACAGACTCCACAGCTGCCACAGATATAAATTACACCTTTTCAATTTAAATGAAGGCACAAATGTAGGGAAATGCTCTCCATGGATCACTTATGAATCTCAACTAGCATTTCCATCTGCTGGATTAGGGCCTAAACTTGTATTTAATTAGAGGCAGCAAGTGCTAGACTCATAGCAAAGTCATATTATTATATGACACCACTTAAATCTGAAGAAGGATTAGAGTGCAGTAGAAAATCTTCCAGGACTGAAAAAAAGAGAAGTAGCAAGCCCAAGCAGGGAGTTTACTTACTGTAGTTTAGATAAATGTCCTAATTTTAATTTTTCTTACTGTATACCATACATAACTCCAGAAACTATAAATCATTCCCACTGAGTCTAGTCCCTTGACAAGCTCTAAGTTACTGGGTAAGATCTCAAATGGGTACCTTTTTGGTTGGGCTACAAGTGGGTTTGATCAGTGACAGAAAAAGCAAGAGCACCTGATCTATCGAAGTGGCAGCTTGGACATGTATGAGCCTAATGACAGCCTCAATCCACTTGAGAGAAAAATTTCTGCTGCAGAGCCAAGCCAGGAGATTTCTCAATGGCTATAAAAGGAGTCTGGTATGCAGGAAAGCTGATGATCAGTGCCTGTTTCCTAAGACTTAACAGGCTTGCTTTTCTCAGATGTGGGTGGCAAGTATCATAAGAGTCTGTAATTATGAACAGACACATAAAGAATTCAATTACCTATTAATGTTCCTTGGCATTTGTAGTCATAAAAGCATGATCTCATATACTGTAACTCCTTTCTTTCAATAGTGTTAGACATCATCTCTGCAAGCCTAGGCTGAAGTTATTAAATATAAATTATAGCAAAAGATTTGCTATGTTTCTATCCAGCTGGTACTTATGTTATCCCTTTTTAGACATTATATACAATCTTTATGTAAATTATTACTAATGGAAAATCTGAGAACTGCAGAACATTTGCTGGAGCTCTCTTGCATGGGAAAGAAGCCAAACAAGTGCTCATAACATTATACTGTTAGCAGAGCTGTATAGGAAACTATTTCCCATCCCATAGTTCTTTGAGAGATCAAAAATTGTCTTTCATTGCATTGGAATGAAACCAAGAATGTTCAAAGTGAAAAACCTGACAGAAACACCTTTTGCCCTTTACTGAACTAACTACCCCCGTAGTGAAAGCATTCACCATGGTTACATTTTTCTAGTCTGAGCCAGGCAGAGCAGGATCAGATATTGGTCTTCTGTAACTCATGTAAATACCTTAATCCTAGGTGAGATGGAAATCTTTTTCCTGTGTTCTCTCACTGTGATCAGAAATTCCACTTCTAGTGTTTGAATTCCTGCAGAAAGTTTTGATTCCAAAGAACTGGCCTGGTCTCATGATAAAATAAAAACTGGCATAAAATTTCCAAATAATTCTAGTTTCAAAATTTTGCTACTGGACATTGAGAGACCTCTGACGTAGTTTTTAACAACAAAAAAGGTTTAAACTCATTGACTTAGATAAAGTCAATGCAGCTAATAGATAAACATCAAATTTTTTTGATCTCTCTTCAGATGGAAAATACAGGTGTCTAGATAGCTGTTCCAAATCAAAGTAAAATATTAGAATCCAACAGAAATTATAATAAGGAAAAACTGCCACAACAGAATTCCTAAAAAAAAAAAAAAAAAATCATATTTGCCTTTTGCTATTTTTCACATCTTTAGGTGAGACAGCACCTCTCAGTACTGTCAAAAATCAAATCAGAATCGCAGAATGGCCGAGGTTGGCAGGGACCTCTGGAGGTCATCTGGTCCAACCCCCCTACTCAAGCAGGCCCACCTACAGCACATTGCACAGGACCATGTCCAGACGGTTTTTGAGTATCTCCAAGGAGGGAGATTCCACAAACTCCCTGGACAACTTGTGCCAATGCTCAGTCACCATCACAGTAAAAAAGTGTTTCCTGATGTTCAGACAGAGCCTCCTGTGTTTCAGTTTGTGCCCATTGCCTCTGGTCCTGTCATTGGGCACCACTGAAAAGAGCCTGGCTCTGTCCTCTTTGTGCCCTCCCTTCAGATATTTACAAACATTGATGATATCCCCCCTGAGCCTTCTCCAGGCTAAACAGTCCCACCTGTCTCAGCCTTTCGTCTTATAAGAGATGCTCCAGTTCCTTAATCATACACGCTGGCCTTCACTGGACTCTCTCCAGTATACCTGTGTCTCTCTTGTACCAGGGAGCCCAGAACTGGACACCACACTCCAGGTATGGCCTTACCAGTGCTGGGTAGCGGGGAAGGATCACCTCCCTCAACCTGCTGGCAACACTTCTCCTAATGCAGCTCAGGATACCACTCGCCTTCTTTGCTGCAAGGGCACGTTGCTAGCTCATGGTCAACTTGGTGTCCACTAAGACCCCCAGGTCCTTTTCTGCAAAACTGCTTTCCAGCTGGTCAGCCCCTGCTATGTACTGGTGCATGGGAGTGTTTCTCCCCAGGTGCAGGACTTTGCAATTCCACTTGTTGAACTTCATGAGGTTCCTGTCAGCCCATTTCTCCAGCCTGTTAAGATCCCTCTGGATGGCAGCATGACCCTCTGGTGTATCAGTCACACCTACCAGTTTTATGTCATCAGCAGGCTTGCTGTGGATACACTCTGCCCCATCATCCATTAATGAAGATGCTGCTCTCATCTACCAAGGCAGTCATCTCATCATAAAAGGTTATGAGGTTGGTCAAGCATGACTTCCCCTTGGTGAATCCATGCTGACTATCTTTTTGTCCTTTATGCACCTGGAAATGGTTTCCAGGATTAGCTGCTCCATCACCTTCACAGGGATCAAGGTGAGGCTGACTGGCCTGTAGTTCTCTCAGTCCTCCTCCTTGCTTTTTCTGAAGATAGGAGTGACATTTGCTTTCCTCCAGTCTTCAGGCACTTCTCCCAGTCACCATGATCAATCAAAAATTATCAATTGGCCTCACAATGGCATCATCCATCTTCCTTGGCAGTCATGGGTACCTCCCATCAGGGCCCATAGACTTAGTATGTCCAGTTTGCTTGTGTATGCCCTGACCTGATCTTCTTCCACCAAAGGTACATCTTCCTTGCTCCAGTCTTTCCCACTGGTCTCTGGGATTTCTGAAGGACAGTCTTATTAGCAAAGGCGGAGATGAAGGTGGCTTTCAGTACCACAGCCTTTTGCATGTCCTGTGTCACCAGGGCCCCTGGCCCATTCAGCAGCAGGCCCACATTTCCCCTACTCTTCCTTTTGCTACTTGTGTATTTAAGAACCCCTTCTTGTTGCTTTTGACATCACTTGTCAGGTTCAAATCCAGGTGGGCTTTGGCTTTCATAAACATGTCTTTGCATGCTCAGACAGTGCCTCCTTATTCCTCCCAGGTTACCCGACCCTGCTTCCACCTTCTGTACACACCCTTTTTATGTTTGAGTTTTGTCAGGAGCTCCTTGTTCATCCATGAATGAAATATTTATGGAAACTTACTATACAATAAGCTTTTCAAAGAACAAGAAGTGTATCTCTGTCTTTAGTTAGTATTTTTCTGATACCATATTTATGATTTTTTATAATATAATTTATGATACATTTTGAGTAAGTGTTGGGGGTTTTTTTGTCTAAGTAAATTTACCTCAATTAGAGATTTAATAATGCAGGAACCTTCTTCAGGTTGGCATGTTTATAACTACTGATTTTGTGACTGGGACTAAAAAGCAGAGATGGATTAAAAAATTAGCTCCATTCACCACTACATAATTTCTGAGTTATATCCAGTAAAGTACTTAAAAGCCTAAAAGTTACGCACTATAATGCGTGGTTTCTATGCAAGGACACCTAAAGCACATAGTTCATGGAGCAGTTCCATAAACCAGAATAGACTCATGGAGTACACTGAGCAAGAAAGGAACCACAGTCAGTAAGGAGCTGCCTCCCAACTTATCTGAATCACCCATACTTGACAGAAAACATCTCTGCCTGTTGGGAAACAGAGCCTCCTCCTACCCCAGTTCTTTCAAAGAACAAAGCACAGCTCATTCTTTCCTTTCAGAGGAGGTTTTTCTTTTATTGTTTTCTCCCCTCACCTCCCCTTCTCTCTCTGCCTCTAATACTGTCCACAGATAGAAGATACAGGTTCAAGTTCCTCTTCTGATTGAAGGAAGCTTTGATTTTCCCAGCAAGTGCCATAATCATGAAGCTACAGCACATTTTTCCACCATTTTGCTTTGCCACTGTTTCAAGAACTGAAGACTCATAGGGACTGACAGGGAGAACAAGAAAGAACATGACTGTAGCCTATGCCAAGGGTTCTTTGGAAAACAAGTCCTCCTCACTTGTAAAACTGTAGGTTTACCCAGTATCTGGTTAATGTAGGTCTTGGGACTGCATACCCACTAACTTAGATAGACATACTACTCTCTCACTATTTCAATAGACCTCTTTTTCTCTTCTGTACAGTGGCACTACGTCAATAGCATAGTTAAAACATCTCGTTTAACTATGTAGCCACAGTCTGGTAGCTAGGCCACAGTCCTAACAGATGGAAGCTGTAGCTTGAATGCCCATCAGGCTGAAGAAAGCTTACAACTTCATATTCCAACTTGGGGGCAAGTTCACTATCTACTAGGGCATTACTGAAAAAGTGGGGCAGAGCCCCTTCTCAGTATATTCTTTTAAAAAAGCAATAGCCGTTACTGAATTTTGTAAGGATCTTAAATCTGTCTCTATTTCATGCCTGGTCTGAAACTTCCTAACACATTAAGCCTCTCTGAAGAGTTAAATACAATGAAGTTTAGTCTCTAGATCTTGAATGGACCAAGCATGAGACAGGTATCAAATTATTTTATCAATACTAACATTGAGACAATCAAATCTAAGAAAGAAAAAAGCAAAACCACTAACATATAATGGAGAACTAAGTATATGCTTAGCTGGGAAGCAGATAATCAGTAATGCAGTAAGATTTGCAACTTTTGATTTAGGCACCCAAGTTCCCTTCTGTTTTTTTGGTTTTTTGTTGTTTTTGTTTTTGTTTTTGTTTTTTAAATTGGACCTACCCCAAGACATTCCATGTAACATTCACTTGTTTTATTCAAATGGATACAAAAAGGCAAATGTTATTCCTTTCTCAAACTGAAATGTTTTTTGAGAACTAAATTAGTGTATTAAGCCACTTTGAGGCAAGACAGACTCCTGTATTTATATTACACTTAAGATTATACTTACAAAAAAAAAATCTTAAAAGCAGTGTCATCAGTTATAACATATGAAGCACTGAGTAAACAGCACAACTAGAAGAATTTAGCTGGAAGCTAGTCTGAAGTATTTGCTTCAAAGTTTAAACAAAAGAACTGTTTATTAAATAACACCTTTACTAGAAACAAATTTTCAGCATTGCTAAGTCATTATGATATGATCCTTTCTCTCATTCAAGGATAGACTTATAAATCATCTATATAATCCTCACATCTAATGTTTGGGGATACATAGTTACTCCAAATGCATTCATTGTTATGGTATCTGAGCGCAAAGAAAATTGTAAAACCAGGAAGACAATCTGACAGATTGTCCACTCTCCGTTGTCAATGTTCCCAGAAGTGTGTATGGTAGAAGTATTAGCTTTTCCCCATCTTCTCCCTGTTGTCTCCATGAAGGTTGTTGTGGGAAAGTTAATGCTGGGATGCGCCTTGCTCTCTCTTCAAAAAATAGTAATATTTAAAACGGGCATTTGATATTTCCTAGACAGTTATGAGAAAGCCCACCTCTGTGCCCTGGCACATTTCAATGCTGAGTGCCTGGCAACTTCAGAATCCATAAAGGGAAGAGCTATACGGGATCACATTCACAGAATAGGAAGTTATTTCTGCCAGACTAATCAAAGCCACAGAAAAAACAGAAAAGAGTTAGAATTTTAAAATGCATTCTTTATTGATCCAGGTCTCAGAGGAAACGTGTTCCAACAGCAATCTGCTGGTTTGCAAAACAGAAGTCTTGTATTACTGGCTGCATTTTCTATTACATATATGAATTTGTAGGCTTCATATACAAACTCACAGGTAGGAAGGCTGTTAAAGTTTACTGTATTTTGGCACTAAATTACACAATTGAAAGATGCACAAACCGCAACCAGAGCGTCTCCAACTCAAGAGGTTCAAGAAAAATATAAGCAGAAGAAATTATTATTAACCCAGCAGTGTCATAGCTTAGTAGGGGGGAAAAAAAGAAGAAAAACGTCATGATCAAAACTATGATTATGCTATTATTCTCAAGGAGATAAGAATAAGCAAAATACCCTTAAATCATACAAGATTTTGTTTTACTTTTCTCAGCTTCCTAAAATGAAAATATGCTTCTACATCCATTCCCATATGAAAAGCATATGAGGACTACGATACTTCCATTTCTCTGCTTAGCACAGTCAAAGGTACCTAGCAAGTCTTTGTAATTGCTGGCATTTTTCACTATTACATTATATCACTCGACAGCACGTTCACTGAACAGGAAAAATCTCCTGCTTAGTCCTTTGATCTTGGTATGAGGAAGTTACGAGAACGGACGCTATTCAAACTATATTGGTCCCAGGCATACCAACATTTCAGGACCTCTAACTTCCCCTTGTTTTTCACCCCCAAAACCAGCAGGAAGGAACCACTAAACCAAACAAAACAGAATGAGAAAAAGAAATGAAAAACAAAATTCCAAAACCAACCAAACAAAATTCATGCAACAGCCCTTATTATTCACCTCTCTTCGGAACAGACACACACTGAGCACAGCAGCATTACCTGATGGTCTATGTTCTCTCATTTTTTCTAATGTTACGACTTGAGACCATCCTCTCTTAGTTTTGTATTGAACTTCTTGGTCAAGGTCTGCTGCGTAGATTCATTGGTAGGAGCAGTCGGCCCATGCCGTACACCATGATGCCTGTTCCAGCAGAAAGGTCAAACAGAATTTTGCTTTTACCTGTTAACAGACAACAAACAGACCTAGTCTCATTTTCGCTTTGTTGCAAACATCTTTCAACAAGTGATGGMAGACAAAAAAATTAAACACTGAAAAAGAAGTCTATTTGGCCTCTGGGGAAGAAACAAAATGACCTAAGACTTGCTGGAGAAAAGTTGGTCTGTGTGGAGAGAAAAGATTAGATCCTGCAGATGAATGACAAAATAATCTACCAAATTATTCACCACCACTGCTTAGGGTAGCTATAAAGTCTGTATGAATTTTTGTTACTTTTTCCAAAGATCAAAAGAAATACGAAAGAAGAAAATATTTATGGAAGTATTCAATCTTGCAAATGCTTAATTATTCTGTCATTTTATATTTCATATACGTTATATATAAAATATATTTTATATTACCAGTGACATCCCAGGACTGATCATGTGCATACGAGTTTGAAGACTGGGATCAAAGTCTGAACTTTTTGCACAATATTCATCCAGCGCCAACAGGAGAAAAAAGGTTTGTTCGGTTCAACGAACAGGCACAAATCACTACTGTGAAACACGTGGTAACACACGATGAGATCCGGTTCTGGCGTGTCAAAACCTCCTGAGTGGATTCAGGTGGAAGCAAATCCACCTGGGCAAAACTAGCAATTTCCTCCCGATGCAGTGGGGGTGAGAGAGAGCAGAATTAGGCCACAGAACTTGCCTCGAAGAGCAGTTCTACGCAATCCTGGGGGGCCGGGCTGGGCAGGCGGCCAGCAGCGGGGTCCTGCCCCCCACTGCCCCCGCCACCACGTCTGCCAGGGCCACCGCAGAGCCTGCCACCACCTCCACAGCAGCCCCTCTCCCCACCACCCCCTTTGCAAATGGGCACAACCAGTGCTCCTCCGCTGCCTCAGCGAGAGCTCAGCCTAGCAGAGTGAAATTGTAACTGTGTTTACAAAGGCGTGCCCAGCCTCTCCCCAGCACAGCCCCAGCACCGGGCAGCCTCCTGGGCCGCCAGCAGGAAGGTGGAGGCTGGGACGCCGCCCCCGCGGGCTTGGCACCGTGCAAGTCGCTGAGGGAACAGCCTCGGCGAGGCGAGGACTCGCCCGCTCTCGCCTCCCCCTCCTGCCCGTGTCAACGAATCATTAGAGTCCGAGATGTTATTTCTTTTTCCTCCTTCGGGAGGCACCGCGTTTCCAGGCGTCTGCACTCGAAGGTGAACCGCTGCGCCAGCAAATGCCTTCCCCATGACCGTACCACCCCGCCGGGGATGACTCAGAAGCCCTGTCCGCAGGCAGCCCCRGCCCGGCGCGGCCCAGCTCCTCCGCCGCCGCACCGGGACGGGCAGGGCGGCGCGGCGGCGGCGGGTGATTGGCTGGCGGGCCGGCGGGCGGCCGGGCGCGGATTGGCTGCCGCCCTGCCTTTGTTCGGCTGCAGCCACTGCCGCAGGGCAGCGGAAGTTTGAGCGCGGCGGCGGCGGCGGCGGGTGTGAGGGGCGGCGGGTGTGAGGGGCGGCGGGTGTGAGGGGCGGCGGGTGCCACCTCGCCTGCCCGCACCGCAGCCCGGCGTCGCCGGCTAGGAGCCGCCTCACGCCCCGCTCCGGAGCACGGCCCGGCCCGGCGGCAGCATGGACCTGGAGAGTAAAGTGAAAAAGGTAAGGTGGGGGCTGCCCGCCGAGTTACCTGCCCCGCCGACCGGCGTCTCCCTCCCCAGGGAGTGGCGGCCGCGGACCCGCCTCGTCGCTGCCGCCCGCGGCGGGGTCTCCGCTGGAGTCGCCCCCAAGAGCGCTGGGGTCGGCCGCGGAGCGGTGCGCCCCTCCCGCCGCCCTGCTCCTCCCGCTCAAGCTCCGTCGCCCCCTCTCAAAGCGTGAGGGGGGGCAAGGTGAGAGGCAGGGAGAGCTGCCCGCGAAACGACCTCCGGCTGCCTCGGCTGCCTCGCCCTCAGGCGGGACAAAAAACTTCTGCTCTGCTCCCGACGCCTATTAAGACGCTGCAGTTTGTTCCCCAGGTAGCCAAGTGGGTACCCCTGTCCTATGTGCAAGCGTTGCTGTCTTGTAAGTGAAAACTTGTGTCCCCCAAAAAAACTGTGATCTAATAGTTGTGCTCAGGTGTGTGCTCTGTGTATGTAGGTATGTGCAAAACCTGAATTACATGTGACCAGAATGCTGTTCACGGATATGCTGAAGATTAATTTCTGACCTTTGATGTGACTAGCCCATTACAAATGTGTTGGTAGCATTTGTATGGATTACCCTCCTGAGAGAGAAACTTAGGGTTTGGGTGGGTTTTTTTAAAAGGCATATTGACTAGTTAGTTTGGAGTCAAACTGGCAAGCAGTGAAGGGTAAGTAACAAAGTGATAAGTAATCCAATTGTATTAGATTTCTATCCAAAACTCACTATTTAAAACTTCATATGTAAAACTGATTTCATGTGGGACACACCTCTGAATCTTTGCTTCTAGTGCTTTTGCGAATTACATGCAGCACTAAGCAATGACTTCTTTTAATAAGAACTTTATAGTATCTGTTAGGAGGCTATTTGACAAAAGCAGAAGGAGCTTTGCATATGAACATGGGTTAAATCTGTACATAACCCTCATTGATATACAAAAACTAGTCTTTTGGAATGCATGTTGTACGGACATGCGTGGTTTGTATTCCTGGATTGTTATATTTAAGGGTAGTAACTTGTTTTAAAGTATGCATATGTGCTTTTGTATACCTGTATGCTTTTCCAACTTGCAGGCTGGAAACTGACCCAGATATGGACATAGTTGTGCAGTGTGGAAGGCTACCTGTTAAGTCAAGGCTGAATCCTATTGAAGCAGGTTAGCCTTGAGTTACAGCTTTCTCTGACTGATGTCACCATGTGATGTGTCACCTGGATGAGGGTCCTGGTTTGGAGAAACTATGTATCTCATCCCCCAGTCAATATTAGGCTATCAGTGTATAGGTGGGTGTAGCTAAGTACTGTCACTGTCTTCAGAAACTAGTTGTGTGCACAGGGTTGTCCCCTTTGCCTGACTGCTTGTATGTAATGAAAACAAGCTTCCTGAGTAGATTTGCTTATATTATCTAAGCACATTTTAAAACTTAAATTTGACGGCGTCACAGAGCTTGTTCACTGAAAGTTTTTTGAACTCCAGGAGGGGAGAGATGCATATTTGTGGAAGATAGAGCATTCCTATTCAGATTTTTTCCATCTATAGAGAAAATATTTATTTGCTGTGGAATACTGATAAAATTCTGCTGATAGTGGAGTCTTGGTTTGAGTGAAGCTGTAGTTGCTGAACATCAGCTTTAAACCGCACTGCAATTATTGTGTAGTTGTGTGTGTTGTAAGTTTATTTGACTATTTTTGCCATATTTTCTGTTGTCATTTTTTACTCTTCTCCTTCATCAACTTCAAAGATTCCTGAAGATTTTTCTGAACCCGCTCAGACAGATGCGGAAGCTGGTGCCACAAAAGAAACCAGCAAAGCTCTGTTTGTAAAAAGTAATTTGTATTTTCTATTCTGTTCAGCTTTAGTATTAATACTGCTATAGTATTAATACTGCTAAGAGATGTTTATGATGTGAAGAACTTCACATTTTCCCTGTTTCTACTATATGTACGTTCAGAAAACTACTGCTCTTCTTCCTCTGTCTCCCCTCCCTTGTTCACATCTCCTCATTGCCTTCTTTCTCTTTAACTTGGGTGAAGCTCATTTCCCGAGAAAACAGACAAGGATCTGTGACAAGTCAATGCAGGGAGAACTGGGAAGCTTTGCTGTGTACTAGCATGTTCAGTACTAAATCCTTTTCTTCTTTTTTGATTACCGATATTTACTTAATCAAAACTTCTTCAGATTTTGTGCACTGGAATGAATGAGTAACAGTTCACGTGAACTCTGCAAGAGCTGCATGTCTTCAATCTCCCCATCCTTTAATTCCTATTCTCAACCTGTTTGCTTCCTTATCTTTTACTTCTCTCTTTTTTGCCACCTTCCCTCTTTCTTGAAAGGTGGAAGTATGTTCTGGGAAGTTTCCAGTCAAGTTTATCAAAACCAGTGAACCACTTGGCCTTTAAGAGAAACTTGTCTTGAGGTGGAGATGGCCCTGTCAGATTTTTAGTCCATCAGCAGTAATGGGTTACTTAACCACACATCGTGGTTCTCACCCCTGTCTTTGTCCTGCACCCTGGGCTGAAATAACTTGAGTCCTTTCACAAAATCTGCTTGCTACTTTATGTTAACTTTTTATTTTGGAGTGACTTGTACCTGTTTACCGCCTGGCAAATGAAGGTAAATGTTAGGGACTAACGAGTGGCTGACCTGCCTGTTGGGTAGCAAGTTCCAAGAAGATTGAGCAGAAGAAAGCAGGAATTGCCACATTGTCCCCAAATAAGTTGCCGTTCCCTTGCTCTTCTGAACTCAAAGTCTGAGTTTAGAAGTTGGCTGTTCTGTAACCCTGGCGTTCAGCAGAGCAGAGGGAAATGAATGCCCACTGGAGCAGGGCATGGTGTGGGGGCTCAGACACCCAGCTGATACTGTAAAAGAACAATTTCTTCCCCTACCCACAGCTGCTAATGCATAACTGCACAGGGTAATGTAATGGGGCTGTTTTCTGCTTCTAGAAAACTCAAGAGATGAAGTTTCCAAAGTGACATTTCTAAGATTTTTCCAAGTGTCAGTAGTCCATGAGTCTGTTCTTCCGTTGTGAGCTTCTGCATTGTCTCTTTGGAAAGCTGCTGTTGGCTTTCAAGGGGCTGGTACTGTACTGGAGAAAAACATACACGTGTATGTGAATAGTGCATTTATATCTATGTGTCTGGGTTTGTATGAAGAGAAAAGACACTTCTGAACTGGCTCAGGAAAGTCTGTTTTCAGTGTTGATATGTTCTTCTCCCCCCCCACACCCCCCAAATTTAACAGTTCTAGCACAGTTCATGCGACAGGAATTGCTTCCCCTCAGTACAAGCCCACTAGGGCTGAAACAGCCTACCTGTCCTTCAGCAGGAAGAACTACTGCCCTACCTGCCACAATTTCAAACCCATCCTTTTAGCAGTAAATAGCTTACATATTTGCTGTCTTGTAAGAGAAAACCACAGTCTGCAAGAAACGCAAATTTCACATTGAATTTTCAGCACTGAGAATATATGCAGAACATGTACATATATGTGGAATAATGTGTAACTTTTTTGTAGTCAGGTCACCATGCTTCTTAGACATAAAATAGCTCTGGCATATATCTGGCAGTGAATAGTGTGGGAAAATACAGTTGCAAGACAGTCTTTTTAGCTACAATGTAAATCCTAAGTCCAATTCCTTACCCTCTGTTATGTTCTCCCTTAAAGGGAATGGAGAGTTTAGGGCTGACTGTACAGTTTTCTCCTTTTTCTTAGGAGGAATTGGATTTGCTGTTGCATTTGAGGATCATGAAGATAGCTTTGTATATAAAAAGAGATTGCAAAGCCTAAAAACAGTAGCTGTGGCTTGAAAAGTACTTGCGCAACAAACAGACCACTATTTCTCCCAAATACAATATATGCTGTGTTCTCAAATCTTGCTTTGAGGGTATAGGAAAAATGAAGATTTAGTGCTTTTTGTTGAAGACCCTGTTAGAACAAAGTACTGTTAGTCTGGATTCCTGCCCTGTCTGTCACCTCCTTGAACTTGGTAAAATGAATCAGTAGGTCATGGTCCTGCTTTGCCGTCCTGCTGGCAGCATGGTCTCATGCTTCACTAGAGAAAATAAGAATCTGGCAGCAAGTCTGCTCTGTATAAGCTTTCACAGTAAAATACGTGCTTTATAAAAGGAACTTTATGATTGCAGTGGGGAAGGGGCAGAAGAGCTTTTTGGGGGAAGAGGTGCAACTTCTGGAATGTGGAACATCTGTGTAGTTTTCTATGGGCATGAGACTTGGTTTGTTCTGTTACGGTAGAAAACCAAACAGTGCTTTAGACGTCATTAAGTCAACAACTGTAATGCTCTGTGATAAATGAGCGGTGAATAAAGTATGTATAGGAGCAAAGTCAACTTTTTCGTGTTTTGCAAAGCATGATTTAGTAATATCTACTGGGCTACGCTTCCTGTTGATGTCACTGTTTGTTTTGGTGTTACTGCCATGGAAACCCATGATAGTAGAGCTTTTTTGCTGTTCCTTATGTATAGTAAGATCAAGGCAATGCAAATTTATTCATGGGTGAGTTTTGCCTGCAAGGAGAAGTATGAAAACAAGTGTGGAGACGTGAGAGGAACTACAAGGAAACTGAGTAACTGCTTCCTGTGTATGTTGTGGTGGGATTTTTTTCCCCTCAAAATATTGATGTGAATTGTTTTCTGGAACACCTGTCTGAAGGCACACCCCTAGTTACTTTTTGTCCGTTATTCCTGGATATCAGCTTGGCAAAGATGGCAAGGCTAAATTAAACTTTTTTGGCTTTTTTTCCTGGTGAAAGTACTCCCCAGGTGTTTAACCATAAAATATCATGAAATGCCTGAATAGCAAGCCAAGAAACTCCTTGGATTCAGGGCTGCATGATTTCTAAGATCAGGTGAAACTTTTTTTTGATGTGGATAATTATAAGCCAAGTATTAAACAGTGAGATGGAAAACTAACTAACTTAAGTATTCTGTCATTAAAGGCACAAAGATCTGTTTCTGCAAGTGTTCCTGGAGAAAAGAAATGTTTTTCCTTTCCTTTAAGTAAAATAGTAGTGATGGTGAGTAGCAATTGCGAATGAAATTTTATTGGTACGAGTTGCTTAAAAACACGTTTCTTCTACCTCAAGCAAGTATATGGAACACTTCTTGCAAATTAATGGCTTCTTCCTTGCAAATACAGAGTTTACAGATGTGATGGGGTGGATGTAAATATATATATTGTGCTGTAGTTATTTATATTTTTACAATCTATTTTAAATAGATATGCATATTTGGGGTGTGTGTGTATATATAATATATACATACACATATATTTATGTTCTATATAGGGTGTATATGTAAAAAAAAAACCCTAATATATACTTTCCACTAACATGAAGAGTTGGTGAGGTTCTTCTAGGTGCTGGAGACGTGCAGGGAAGAGTAGGGCTGTGAAGATGAGAGCTTGTCATGCCTGTTATCTAGGGTCTTAGACTTGGTCAAATGAATAGGGTCAAGTGTCAAGGGAGTAAGGAGGCTTCTGTCATGACAATTCCAGATTACATCAGATGTAACTGTACTCTGGTACTGCTGTATGTGTGTTTCTGGTCTTTTTGGTTTTTAAAGTCTGCCTAACCCTCCCTTTGTACCTTCTTTTCAGTCTGAGGTTGTCTAGCTGCAGCTTCTAAAAGCACTGGCTGAAAAAAAGCATGCACTTTCCTGTGTGACTAAAGATCCTAATAAGTGAATATGTAGATTTCCATGTCTGCTTCTGAAAACCTAATAGAAGATGCAACTGGGCAAGAGTGTTGATGTCAAAACAAAATACACAAGTGTTGTGAAAATGCCTCTGCAGCATTGGGTGATGGATAGTGCTGTATTGGAGGTTTATAGACAGTTGTTATAGTGCGTGTCAACTGCATTCAAACTTAGCTAGCGTAATACTGGGCTTTGTGAATAAACACCACTTGTTTTCTATCCAGCTGAGATATCTTTAATAGCTGTTAGTCTTCTGACAGTAGACTGTGTAGCAGGGTCTTAAATATTTCTATTCTGAGCTGTTTGATATTTAGTTGAAGACATTACAATAAAATAAATTCTTAGTACTTCTGTACTGTCATAGGATGCTGTAGCTCCTTGATTTATTCTTCTGCCTGTCCTGCCCAGATCATCTTTCAAATATTTTTCTTGGATGCAACCACTTTTTGGCACCCTTCTTTCTGTGGAAATGGACTTCCTTACCCAAGCTTCTACATCTTAATCCCAGTCAACTTTTCCCTAAATCTGAATACATATTTAAAAAAAGCTAGGACGCCCTTGCCATCAATTTTAATAGACATGTTAAATAATAACAAATATAGAGTGGTCCGTGGGATACTGCTCTTCACTACAGATGAAACTTTTTTCTCTTTTCTCATACAGTGTCTGTAGAAGTCTTATCAGAGCATTGTCCAGACATAATCATGTATTTTGTGTTTGTTTTTTTCATTCTGGAATCATAAGAAATAACATAGCTCTTCTGTTTTTAAAGTTTAAATGCTGTAACTTATTTTAATTTCCCATTTGTTGTGTTTCCTTACTAGAGAAGACTTCTGCTGGTACAGAAAGTAGTGATACAAGATCAGGTCTCAGCAATAAAGCATGCACAGCACATGAGATTTCTGATGTGTCTTGTTCTCATGTTTTGGGGGGTTTTTTTGCATACTTGGCTTTACCTTGACTTCTTTGCAAGTTCCTAAGGTACATTAGGATATGCTAGAAATCTGTTCTGTTGTGCTATACAGGTGTTTTTCTCAAGCGTACATTGGAAATGGGCAACAATATCACTTGATGTGGCCCCTGAAACATCCAAATGGATCAATAGTTATGTAATCATCAAACCAGAAGATCCCTGGGATTTTATGCTAAATCCAAGAATAGCTTTAGTGTGGATCTCTTCACTTCTGCCCTTGGAGCACTCAAGGGTGGGGGAGAAAGATCTGCAAAAAGGACAGTTAAGAGGATTTAAGTCTATTCTGGGCCTCACTGTTAATTGTTGCAGCCCGCTAATGACAACTTTCTCACTGTATAGCCACAACCTTTCTAATTCTGGAGAGGTCTCAAACAGTGGAAGGACTTCTGATCTTCTGTAGAGACTAAGTACTGGTAATGTGTCTTACTGTCTGTGGCAAGGTGAAAGATTAATACAGCTCATCTGTCTGGTGGTACAGGAGTCCCCTCGGGGGTGGAAGGAAAAGGAGCCAAGACCCAAGTTAGCTCTGGTCTTTTGGTGGGACAGGAGGTAAAAGAAATCTTGTGGGAGGGAGACCTAGAAATGCCAAGTGGACCTTCTGCATTTTGTTAAGGGGTCCTCTTTTACCTTCTTCTTACTGCTGCACCCCCGGGGCTCCTTTGTAAAGGGACAGGAAGGTTGGAGCAGCTAGCTTTATTTGAGGGCTATACTTGTTCTGGGTGTGGTGACTATTAAATGGTAACTATTAAAATAAAGACTTCCAGTGGAACTCTGTTAGGATACTTTTTGTATCGTTTGTGCCCAGCTGCTTAGTGGGAGGGAATAGAAAAGACAGAATCGGACTCTAGTCACGGTACAGTGACAATAGGAGAGACAGTGAGCAGAAGCTGCAACGTGAGAAATTCTGATTAAACATATAGATTTTCTTTCCTCTGTGTGGTCCAATGTTGTAATAGGCTGTTGAATCTGCATCTGGACAAGGCCCTGGGCAAATCTGATTTCATTGCACCTGTTCTTTGTGGGCAGTTGGGTGACCTCCAGAGAGCCCTTTCAATTTAAAATAATCTATGCTCATTAAGAGCAAGTATAGGCAAGCTTTAAAACTACTGCTCTGTCTTATGTTTTAATTCATCYAAGATTTCTTAGGGCTTATCTTTGTTTTTCCTGTAACTGTCAACAATAATGTTGAGTTCTGTGACATTATACTTTTTTAACTATTAAAAAGCTAATTCTCCATCACAACGTTTTTTTACCAGCACTGTGAGCTGTGGCACGGTTCGTTCCACATAAGAACAAACTTGTTAACAAACTTATCCATATTTTACCACATAAGAGAAACTGTAGCTGACAAAATATAATTGCTTTTGTATTGGCCTGCAGACTAAACTGGCTATCTACCTCTATATGCATAATCTATTTGTGTCCATGATTTACTTTTTTCATAGCATCCCATGTGGGAAGATGCTTTGTTGTCTGGTCTGTGAAATCTGCTGTATTTACAGGAATACAAATTCTAAAATTAGTATTCTAAAATTGCAACGAAGCAGGACTTCAACATTTGCTGGCGGGTTTAAATTAATAGGAGGGAGAAACAGGATTTGTTGGACTTCCATTCTCAGTCTTGTTCAATAAACTTAACAATAAACCCTTCTGATAAGCCAGCTTTAAACTATTTCATAGCAACTGCTGTGTTTCTCTTGCCCATCTGAACAAACTATTAGACACTTGAATTGGACCACTTGGGTTTTTAAGATGACAGTAAGCTTCTACACATGGCTCCTTAATGTAAAGATAGCCAACTTTTGACACCGGATTCCCGTCTGAACTGAAATGGGGCAGTCTTTCACTAATTCTTACTTTGCTGTAACCATTTAAAATTCTTTGTCCTTGAGGACTATTTAATCTTGAAAGCAGCATGCAATGGATGATCTCAATCATATTTATATTGTCTTCTGTACTCAGAACTATTTAAATCTGTACTGGGTATGTTAGTAATACCAGATGGTTTTGGATAGCTTTTGCTGTAAAGTGAAAATTAATGGCAGTAGACAGGCAGGAACCTTCTTCTGGCAGTATTTCAGCTGACCTATCTGTGCCACTTCTCCCTTAACTCCATTTATGGGGAAAATGGATTCCCTCCTGTTCTCAGGCATGCATCCCTGCTCCAGTGCATGCTCAGCCTGCTCTCTATCTGTGGGTGCTCCAGCATAGAGCCAGCTGTGTCCTTCAGAAGGCATGGGGATTAAACATAGGTGACAGCAGTGAAGAAGCACACTGCAGCTTTAGGCTCTCTGAATTTCCCAAATTACAGCAGAACTGGCTGCTGAAGAGGAAGCAGTCACTTCTGAGGCTTGAGGCTTCCTTACCACTGAAACAGGTCCTGCTACAGCACTGTGGAGGAATATTTGACATGCACTGACTGTTAGATAGTCGAACTCAAAAGCACTGTGTGCTATTGTTATTTTATATATTTTTGGCAAGCAGCCACATAGTTTCTCTATCGGAACAAAGGCAAAGGCTGTGTGTGCATCTGGAATGGCATCTAATTCGGTTCTCAATGTGCCCCTTAGTTTTGAGCTAAATCTTTTCCATAAGGTAACCAGACATTGCACATAGAAAGGTCATCCCCTTCTTTTTCTTTTGCAGCAAACTGAGAAATACGTTTCAAAACAAGTCTATCGCGTTAGCTAATTCAGTTTGTCTCAAGCATTTACTTAATAGTGTGCTCTCTAGTACTGAGGAGGGAATGTGGAATCCTGTATTTCTGAAGAAATCTGCACTGAGACTGCTGGTTGTGAAGATGCGAGTAGGCTGGCTAGTTGTTGTCCATTTAGTCTGGAGAAGGGAGGATGTTTTGGGTAGAGCGTTTAGACAGCACATATTTCATCTCCTTAATTTGCTTCTGGAGAGGTATTTTTAGCTTAAACCTTTAAATGTTAGAAGGCTTGGAAATGATATATTAAAAAATTGCAAAAAACATTTTAATTTTCTTACTTGCATTTCAGATTCTGTTTGGGGAATTCTTGAAATGTTAGGGCTATTTCTCTGTGTACTGTACAATAGCACTATATACACAAGTGATCCTAGGTTTCTAAGCCTTCTAATTGCAACACGAATAAAATTATCCTTATTCCCCTTTCTCCCCCTTCCCCTTTTTTTAAAGGGGGGGAGAGCCCAAACATAAAGAATTAATGCCAGTTTGTAGCTGAAGTAGCAGCTAGAGAGAATGGGTTAATGTTGGCTTTGCTTTTTTTTTTTTTTTTTTTTTCGGGGGGGGGGCATGTGGAGGTGGGTTTTTGTTTTTTTAGGACAGTGCAAGCACATTTTAAGTTTAACAGCTTTCTAGGGAGGATGATTTTAAAAACCAAGCAAACAACCCCAAACAAAAAACAACCTGTCCTGGGAAAAAAAAAGCAATTGTTTTGTGTTGCTTTAGCTTCCTCTTTCTCTTTGGAGAACATCCTGGCCAACATTTTTGTTCTCTTCGTGTGTGACTTGACGAGAGTGCTCAGTTGTTTTCTGATGTACAGTGTGTGTGCATGAGGTACAGTGTGCATATGGTGGGGCTCTGGATGCCAGATGAGAAGACCCCTGTAAACACCCACCTTCAGTGGAGATGAACTTTTATTAACCTGTTAGCTTTATAGATCCAACATAGACAAAAATGTAGTTAATGAAACAGAGCTTAATCTTTAAAGTCTTATGTTTATTTTAGATGTCTGCTGGTCAGGCTTCAGGTTAGGGCCTATAGCATGTGAACTTCTTGAGCCCTTAGGCTGATAAAGATGTCATCATGATCACAGCAGGCTTGTATTTCTTCTTCCAGATAAGAAAGGAAGAAATAGTTTCATGTCCGTCTGTCCATCCCTGCAGTTGCAAGCAGTAGCTTAATAGCTGCCAAAGTATCTCTTCTCCGTAAATAGACCATAATCTGCAGGAAAGTTTTGTAATTTCCTCAAGAATGTTTAATGACTGTGGAGGCAGTGATCCTTCAAATTATAAAATAACTGAAAACATGGTCTTCCCTGCATCTTATCATGTGTTCTGTGTTGAGCAAGTGGTTTGTGAATAATCTGTTCCTTCATTTTGGACAGAAACAAGTTGAAAGTTGAGCTGCTTATATCCTTGTACATACAACAATAGCAGTATGACTTCTCGGAGTAAATCACAAACTTCGTAATAATGAAACTGTATCACCACATCTAATTAACCCTGACATTGTATTATTGTTGCCAGAACTAAGATTAGTACCAGAACTTGTCAGCTGTAGCTCACTTTCCATTCATGGTAAAAGCCAAACTGGAGGTGAGCTGTCTCCTTCGTGATGACCATCCCTCCCGCTGCGTCTACCCACAGCTAACTGGGAGCGCTCTGCGCGCTGCTGGAGCAGTGGGTGGGAGTGTGGGGATGGGTTCCCCTCTGCACGTTAGGCATGAGCCTGCACACCCAACCATGGCCACAGTTCCACGGTCCTTCATCCGCCTGATTTAAGAGTGATGTTCCCCAAAGGTTTAAAGAGCCGGAGTGAGGCATTTTAAATTTACTGTGTAATATGAATGCATAAGTTATGGTGCTTGGTGTCTATTTTTCACCTCGAACTTCCAGTGGCTGTTACTCAGTTAAATTTGCTGATGTGTTGATATATTGTGTGAACACCTGGCCTCTACTCTGTGCTGTTTTTTATATTCTCTCACATTTCCTCTGCATTATGTATTGGTCATCAGTCCTTTTAATCTTTTCACAGTGAAACCCTTTGCATATCATTTGTAGTCATTGCTTTTGCTAACTGTGCTGTTCCTGTTTCTCTTCAGAAAGTAAGCTGGTATTAGTCCAGCTAAAATGTAGTTGTAAACAGTATGTTCTGCTCTCAATCACTATCAGAGTAGTCTGAAATATACTTGGGAATATTAGACTAATCACTTAGATGTTTTCTTTATTCCTATCAGATGCCCAGGTTAGTGCATATAAATGTGGTTTCTGTTTATTTCTTGATCTCCTGTATTTTGCCAAGTCATGTACTGCAGGTCACTTTGTCCTGACAGCTGGATTAAATGTCCTTTGACTTGAGGTCTTATGGCCTCACTCGCTGTGGTTTCACAGCCACAGACCTGAGGAAAGGCTGCAAAGAATCTGCTGCTTCCCTTGTGTGAAGCTTGCAGAGCAAGCTGGGCTAGCGAGACAAGTCACCAGAAAAATACTTGGTTTTGGCTAAGGCTAATTTTCTGCCTGCTAGCTCAACCCTATGAACAGGCTTGTACGAACACTGTCACTTATGTAGGTACAATTGAAAGGTGAGTGGACCCCAAAATACTGTCCTGATGTCAGCTTAGTCAAATGCTTAATCTTTTGCTTTAGTTGTGGATTGTAGATTATAAAGGCAGCAGTAAGATCATTCATGCGGCATATTTCTTGAAGCTGACTGTAGTTATCTTGCTCTGTACACAGATGGGCTTGGGCCATGAGCAAGGATTTGGTGCCCCCTGCCTAAAATGCAAGGATAAGTGTGAAGGATTTGAGCTTCATTTCTGGAGGTAAGTGACACCAGATGTCTCTTAAGCTGTGACTCAGCACTGCAGATCTTGGCACATATATGCAAATGTGTAAGTAACTGCTTTTGTTCTCTCTTTCAATTAAACTATTTAGATGCTTTAAAGAAGCAGTGTCTAGGTTCAGGGCCAGGGCTTCTCAGCTGCATTGCAACAGAGTGTTTAAGTATGTAATCACTTAGAACATACGTTTCATCTGTACTGAAGTCAATGGTAGCAATTCTACTGAAGCATTTGCTTTAGCTTAATACACAGTTGAAGTAAGTCTGTAAAAACATCTCTATCCCTACAGTAAGAGAGATGACAGGGAAGCAGTGTGCTTTATCTCAGTAATAAAATGCTTTCTCAGCTCCTGACCAAATACATAAGCTTTGATCTGAGATTTTTAGGTAAAATTATCTTATCTATGTTGAAAAGATGTTGAAACTTTGTATACATCTGCAAATGACTTAGAGGAGGAAGAGGTGCCATAATTCAAGTAAGTTAGATAGTACTTGGCCTTGGATGATGCACTGTTCCTAAACCAGTAAAAGCTGATGATAGCTGCAGTAAATAGGCTATGCTGTAGTCTATGCCACTACTTCTGCAGAAATTTTGTATTCCATTAAGATTTTCTTGTCTTACTGAAACCTTAAAGTGTATGTCTAGCTAGCTCAGTTCACTGAATATACTGGGTGTGCTTCAAGATATAGCTTAGTGATTCTGATTTATTTAAAAAAAAAAATCCTTCTTAAAGGGAACAGCCTGTAAAGGACATAAATAATTGTTAGTAGCACTAGCACATGCTAGCAGTGATAATGATTACATTTCACCAATGCTATTTAGCTACAGTCATAACTGTATCTGCAGTAGGGTTTTATTTTGTGGGGTTTTTTTAAGGTAGTCTTTACATCCCAGCCAGAGTGGTATCAGGTGCAGATAAGGCCTAAGAGATTTTACATCTTTACCTAAGTATTTGACTGCAGCTGAGACTCAGTTTAGAAAATAACCAGAGAAACAGACCACAGCAAAAACTTGCTATAAGTTGATGAGGATATAGCTTCTCAGTTACGTATCTGTAATATATAACTATAGAAACAACTTACAAATAATGACATGGAGCAAGAAGTGGTAATACACTAATAAACAAACATGATCGTCTAAAGATAGAAAAAATTATTAATTTATGGAAAGACTCTTTTTCAATGTGCACTCAGTCAGAGGGGACTCATGTAGAGGTACTAGAAAACTAGAACACAGTTAATGTGTATAGGTAATTCAATAAAAAAGAATAAAAATTTTTGCAGGAGTAAATAGTGTTGTTTATCCATGGTTAGATGAGAAGTTATGTCACTTCCTACTTGAGAGAAAGATCTTTGTTTAGAGCCAGTGTGGGGAAATCACAAGTTGGGGAGGAAAAAAAGTTAACGTCTTCTCAACTCTTCCTTTTTGTCCTCTTTTTCTTAGTTCCTATTATTAAGAGACCTTGTAATTCCTATCTCATTCTTCAAGAGGGAAGAATTTGGGATAAAAAGATATAAAATGTTTGAAGTTATTTAGTCATGTAGTAGCATGCTTACCAAGCTAGAACGTGTCTGCTTCTGTGTGTGTATTTGGAGTTTTTTGTGTGTTCTTCTTCATACACATTTCACTACACTCCTGTGGTTAGGGCTCATTGTGCCAGGTCCTGAATACATAGCTTGTCAGAGCACTGGCTGTCCTAGAAAGCAAGAGCCTGTAGACAGCAGTGGATTAAAAAGCAAGAAAGAAAAAGACATAAAAACAGTGGCTGTTTAGTTAAGATGAAGGTTTAATTTGGAAATCTAATYGATATAGGATAGACCAGGTAAATAAGGTGGCTGGAAGTAGTCTGAGAAGCATCTTCTGGGTGTCAAACAAATGCGGCATGTACCTCTGAAATAGTTGAAATGTTAGCCATTGAGGCAATTCCAGAATGGGTTAGAAAATAGCTGTTTCTCCAGCAGAGCTGCTACTGGGGACAAGAAGGGTGTGAATCCGAAGTCTGAAATCAGTCTTGTGTAAACAGTTTTCAAAGGAAAAAATATATTAATATGCTTTGCATGATAGAGACTTTAGGATTCCACCACTTGAACAGAAAGGGATGGACCCCTAATACCTGTTCACTTAGTCATGTTAGCATTAAAAACTGAAACTCTACTTTAAGTATTAGCAAACTATAGCAGAAGTGGACAAAATATAACCTTTATAACATGAACGATCAGGAGCAGTTCAAGTTTAATCACTAATTTCACTATTATGTCTCTGTAAAAGACAGGTGCTGAAGTAGGAATTGTAGTTAGAGAAACTGTTACAAGTTGGGAAGAATAACTGTGGTGGGTTGACTCCAGCCAGCAGCCAAGCACCCACACAGCTGCTCACTCCCTGTCCCCTCACAGAAGGTAGGGGAGAGAAAAGGAAGAATAAAAGTGAGAACTCATGGGTCGAAATAAAGTCAGGTTAACAGGTGAAGGAAAGAGGAGGGGAAAAAAAAAAACCAAGTGATGCAAAGGCAGTCACTCGCCACCTCCCACCAGCAGACTGATGCCCAGCCAGTCTCCAAGCAATAGCCACTTTGGAAGTCAGAAACCCTGCCTTCTTCATCCTCTACCCCCATCTTATTGCTGAGCATGACATTACATGGTATGGAGTATCCCTGTGGCCAATTTGAGTCAGCTGTG
Source organism: Phoebastria nigripes (assembly GCA_035582835.1). Lineage (NCBI taxonomy): Eukaryota > Metazoa > Chordata > Aves > Procellariiformes > Diomedeidae > Phoebastria > Phoebastria nigripes. The sequence continues at coordinate 518,414 of JAYKAV010001422.1, forward strand.
CCCCCTCCCAGCTTCTTGGCCACCCCAAGCTTACTTGCTGAGGTGGGGATAGTCCAAAAAAGAGAAACCCCTGACACTGTGCAAGCACTGCTCAGCAATAGCAAGTGCTATCAACACTGTTTTAGCCGCAAATCTAAGACACAGCACCATACAGGCACTATGAAGAAAGGTACCTGCATGCCAGCTGGACCCAGTACAGTAAGTGAGGTGGCAGTTGTGTTTGCAGCGTGGGCAGGCTGCAGTCCTTGCTGTGATCTGTGTAAGGGTGACACGGCCCTCTTCTGGGTGGAGCTGAGGAGCTTCAGCAGATCATGTAATTCTTGTTTGTGGTCTGATACACGAAAACTCTGGTGTACCTCAAAGAACTAGGTGTAATTTCTGTGTCTTTCTGCACAAAAGAGCCTCGATTCTGCCTTTGGGGAGTCAGATTGGAAAGTGCACAGAAAAAATCCAAGTATACCTATCTGGTAGCAGGGTTTTACATGGATTGCTACACCATTCTCCTCTGTACTGGGTGTGTTTGGAAGATACCTCTTCTGGGGTGGCAAGTGCTCTTTAAGCACTCTGTGCTATAATTCTTGGCACAGTGTGTGGGATGGTTATATAGGTGCAGAACTGTTAATTTGGACTAGTACAGAAATGGTGGTAAACAAAGCCCTTAGTAAAATTTGTTCCTAAATTTTGAAGTTCTGAAAGCTTCAGTGTTGTGAGCTGAACACAAAATGAATACGAGACCCACAGTCTACAATGGTAGCTGAATAGTGAACAATTACCTGCTTTATCTTAGTGTGTTAATAGCTTCTGCTTTTAAAATTGTCCTCAGAATCATGCTTCTGTCCAAGTGTAGCAGCAGCAGCTGGCAGTCTTCTCAGTTCAGGTGTTAGACTTCTTTCAGACTGCAAAACTGCCTCTGCAAAATTAGCAGAGCAGGCTGGCTGTAAGAGACCGCTACTGGGATAAATGTTTGCTCTTAAGGAATGTGTTTCCCACTAGAGGGAGGTGTGGGACAGGAGTCCGAAGTTGCTAGAAGCAGGAGGGAAGGTTCTGATTTACCTTGGTCGTGTATATACTTCTGGTATTGGTAATTGTCTCTGGTGTAGCTTGCCAAGATATTAAAAAGCTTTTGGAGACAAGAATCTTAGGCTTGGGAACGACCATTTTCAGCATCTGGCTTCTTTGCACAGATACAATCCCTGGAAGGCAGAGAGTGCTTTAAGTTGGCTTTAACATTTTCTGGTACTAAGGCTGTCAGGCAAGTACTGAGGCACAGTTCAAAGCATTTGCAATTGCTATAGCTGCCCATTAATAGCAAGAAAACGTAACAGAAGGAATCATGGGAAGAGGTTAGTCTTTCTGTGTGGAGGACACAAGGCTCAGGACTTGCCAGATATTTGTTGAGGGCTCCTCTGTGCTTGCAGCTGCCTCCTCCTGTCACTAGGAGCCACTGCAAAGCCAGCGTAGGAAGAGTCATGATCTGAATTATTCTTCCTCTCCATACACCAAAACATAGAAAAGTAGGAGGATTGGTGACATTTGGTTTTGGAGAAGGAACTGTAAGTCTTTGATCCTTGCTGTCAGTAGAAATCTAGAACACGGGAATTCGCCAGCCTGGGAAAGAGGATGGAATCTGCTTACCTTCCTCCTTCCTCTTTCTACCCACCCAAGACCTGGAAGCAAGACACAATCTACTAAATCTGTGTAATGTGCAACTTTTAATTCCACAAATTTTGAAGCTTCTTCCCTATCTTCCATGTTTTGAATGGGAAAAGCTTTCCAAACTGCTGAGATTTGACTGGAAGAATGTTTCTCTCCTTTGTTGAAGTCCCGAGAGCTGTGAACGTATAAGTAGGAGTCTCTAATACCTCCTTCAGTAGGGATCTTGCTGAATGTCCTCAAGGGAAGGGAAAATCTTTTTGACAATGCAGATGGAGAGAACAAGAAATTCTCACTGCCTGTCTTCTAGATAGAGCCAAAAGAGATAAATCGAAGTCTATACATGTACACACACACATATATATATACACACACATGTATAATAGCAACTGGTTTTCCTAGCACATGTGAAGTGTTTGCTTTAGCACCAAAAATAAAAATTAAGCATCAGTTATCAGACAGACTTGTGAAGTGTAAGTTTTTGAGGTAATAGGACAGGGTCCCTTCAGTAAGATAACTGTATTGGAGCCAAAGAAATGACCAGCTGATCTATTCTGAGGAGAAGTAATTGGCCATATCCCTTCTGCAGAAGGGATATTCTGAGGAGAAGTAATTGGCCATATCCCTTCTGCAGAAGGGACAGTGGCTAATGAACAGGACTCTGATGTGCTGCTTAATGGAAGAAGGTATGACTAAACTGTAAACAGTACTCTGCAGGAAGGGTTATGTGTGTAAATGTCAATTGAATATCTTTTAGGTCTGGAAATTATTCAAGAAAAGGGATTATAAATCAGAAGAGGAAACTTTTTTTTTGGCCGTTAGCAGTGTACAGACATCTTCATGTGGCTGAGATCCAGGGGAGCCCTGAGGAACAGGGGAAATGGCACAGCCTTGGGGATTTTCCTGTGACTTACTGAGATATGTTGACATCAGTTGTGACTTGGCATTCTCCACATTCTTTCCGGATTGTTTTCTCCTGCATTTGGAGACTTAATTATCACAAGCTCTAATGCCAGGGCCACCACAGTTGTAATTTTGTAACATAGCCCCCGTAACAGCTTCTTGCAAACTGCATGTAGGTAGGGAGTCATTCACTTAATCTCGAAAGAGCAAGGAGATAATATTAGACTGAAATGTCCACAGTCAAATTTTTAATTTAAGTCCAGAGTGGGGGGAGGTTAGTGAGTATCTCATTCTTCTCAATGCAAGTATAAAGCACAGTAGTTTTATGCCAGTTTTCACAGTGGAACCCAGGAAGGACCTGAGGACAAGTTGTATGCTTTCACTTCTTTGCAAGTATCTGTTCATCTATTTATCAGGACAACAGAAAATCTCGCACCGATACTGAAATTGGTGAAACATGTTAAGCCTTCAAGGTGGGACTGAGGATAAAAGTAATTGAATCGGGGTGCTTTCCTAGTTGGAAACAGAAATAGGATCTCAAAGCTGTTCTGCATTCTGAGAGAAGTCTCTGCTAGAAAATAGATATGCAATTTCATGACATTTTGTGAACAAAAATAAGGTGCCCTTGTGGCTTTTCCAGCATGTGTGAAAGTCTCAGGGGAAGAATTCCACCACAGCTTGTTGGGGATGGTCTGGTCTCTGCAAGCTGTCGATGCTGCTTTGCTGTAGTTGGATGCAGTACAGAGTGGGGAGAGCTGCACAAACTGTCACGCTGCTGTTGTGACTACACAGGCAGTACAACGATATGAATTGTTCTTACTGAGTTCTGTTTTGCAAGCACAGCAGTTCTGGACAGCAAGGCTATACTTTATTTGCATGAGTCTGTGCAGGTTACCTGAGAATGTCTCTGTTCATTCACCAATGTTATTAGATCACATCCTATCAAGAGGCAAGACTAAAACTGGGGCTTACTATTGCTAAGTTGAAAAAGTGAAGAAAATAGCTAATAAACTATTGTTCAAATGGACTGACTGCTTGAATTCCAGTTACATGTGTATTGTGAGGCATATAGCTGCACTTTAGTCATTGATGTAATTATTAATTTATTATCTTTGGGGCTGGCTGTGCATCACTTCATGTGACCAATTATATGCAGGTCCTCCTTCTTCCTTCCTTTCCCATCACCTAATGGGCCTGCTGTAGTCATGGCATGTTCTTGTCATGTACCTGTTAGATGCTTTAAGATAAGGTATGTATCTTGCCTTCAAGACTTTAGAAAGCAAGATGCAGAACAATATTAGAGTTCAATGGGTTTTGGCAAGCAGGGTTGAGAAGCATTTTATAGGTAGTAGTTTTATGCTATTTGCTATGTGAAGAATAAGTAATGGGGTAAAATATTACTCATTCCTCTCCAAACTCTAGAGATCCAGAAGGTTGATCTGTTTTCTTAGGCTATAATAAGAACCTTTAGTTAACATCCAGCTTCACTAATTTCCATATACTGTGGCTGACTGCTTTGAACTGAAGCTCTGGGGAAGCCATTAATAAATAGTAAACTAGCTTGTCTAATCCAAGGTTCTGTTTATTATATGTGAATTGTTTAATTATGCTTAAGGTAATAAATTGCTATCTAATATCCCTTAATCAAAGGAGTTCAAATGTGTTGTATATTAAAGAATACCATTTGTAAGTAAAGCCTTCTATCTTTTAAGGATGTCATCTGTGAAAATTCACTGTACAGCATGTGCCAGAGTACCTCTGACTTGATTCAGAGCCGTTTGAAAGGCTTTGCCCATATAAGCCTTTCACTTTTCTTTCATCTTCTCTTTTAAATGCTGAACTTTGAACAGAACTCGGTGCAATTATACTGTATATATGGCTGTATGCATTTTTTTCCTTTCTAGGAAATATTTCCTATTTCCACTTGATAGCAACCCTGTGATAACCAAATAACATGCATACAGTGAAATGCATATGAAAAAAATAGTATAGTGTGTGTAATTTTGAGTGTATAAAAAGAAGCTGAAAAACTAAAAGCCCAAATAAATAATTGCTGGGGGGATCATGTTGATGCATTTAAGTTAACTCACAGGTGACTACCCATAACAAATCTGGTAGGTGGGTGATAATAGACATGTATGTGTGTGATCAGTACTGAGATGTAACTGAAGGAATGATATAGCATCATATTCAAAATGCATTAGTGTAATTGACTGATGTCTATCTGATCATAATCTCTGTGAGCAAAGAACGTAAATAATACAACAGGAGAAATAAAGAATGTCCTCAAGAGGTGTTTGACATCTTGCAGAATAACTTGTATATTCCCTAATCAAAGCACTGAAAACAAGGTTTTGGGTTCCCAGTGATGTTACTACGCATGCAGCTGGTGTGAGGTGTAGTTTTCAGCTGAGACTGTAAATTTGTTGCTGTTTCCATRAATTTCAGAAAAATATGCCGAAACTGCAAATGTGGCCAGGAAGAGCATGATGTCCTCACAAGCAATGAGGAAGATCGGAAAGTGGGGAAACTCTTTGAAGATACAAAATACACAACCCTTATTGCAAAGCTGAAGAATGATGGCATTCCCATGTATAAACGCAATGTTATGATACTGACTAATCCAGTGCCAGCCAAGAAGAACATATCCATCAATACTGTGACTTATGAGTGGGCTCCTCCTGTTCAGAATCAGACACTTGTAAGTCCGATCCACTTTTTCTTCATGTTCAAGGCAGGAGTTGATGGGAGATAGTGAAGCAGAGCACGCTGGAAGGATAAACTTGCCTCTTGTAGTCATTCTGTGTGTACCTCTTCTTTTCTTCCTCCTCAAAACTGAAAATATGGTGCTGTTTAATGAGTCTTGCCTGTGTCATCTTGCAGATATGGATGCTTGTCTATGGAACTTCTTGAGAACTGGTGAGATAAGGTGGTTTTTAATAGACAGGATTAAGTGTTATCTGCTAAGTCCCTGGAGTCCAATTTCTCTAACCTGCCTTTTTAGTACACTTGAAAAATTTGCATGCAGCGTGAGCTTAAAAGCAAAAAAAAAAAAATAACCACCCCACAACAATTTATGTCATTGTTTAAAGTTCAGGGGAACACTCAGTCTTGCATATAGCTTTTACTGTATATGGTAAGAACAAGGTCAGTGTTGACATCTAAAAGAGCAACTCTCTTCCAGTGTGCTTTCAGCTGAAGTAGATGAGATGGTAGATAGCCTTCTGAGGATTTTGCTTCACTTTTCAAACTTTGATTGCTAATTTACTGTACTGAAGTGTTGTGTGATCCATGCCGGAATCACGTTATCTCTGACCTACCTCTCAAAACATCCTTTTTCAGTGAATTAATCAAACCTTGTGCCTCTAAATTGACTGTTACTTAACATTCGGTTACCACTTTGATTTTTAGGCTTGTACTTGCTTTATTAAAACTAGAGCTTTTTTCTTTATTTAGCTAGAATTATTTCTGTAATGGGCTGTGTGCCCCAGGCAAACTATTTCAGCTTCTACTTTTTAAAGCTATACTGATGATCAGTAGTTTTAGATAGCTTTGAAGAGACAAGGTGCTGTGTAAATGTTAATTATTGTTTACTCTGAGAAGTAATAACTCTGTTTTGTAAAAGGCTTAAAAGGAAGCCTGTTTCTTACTCTGGGAAGAAGCCAATTAATGCATCTGCTGTATTTTATCTCCATCTACTGTGTTTTGGGAGCTTAATGTTTATGGAAGGAGCCTTGTTTTTGACAAATTTGGCTGTCGCTAACAACAGTAGAGATGATTTTAGTCGCATGTTTGCTTAAAAGGATGGGTCTATAGTTGAAGTGTCATCTGATATCTAATTCCTCCTGGTTCAGGCTAGACAGTATATGCAGATGCTACCCAAGGAGAAGCAGCCAGTTGCTGGCTCTGAAGGCGCGCAGTACAGGAAGAAGCAGTTGGCTAAGCAGCTGCCTGCTCACGATCAGGATCCCTCAAAATGCCACGAGCTCTCCCCCAATGAAGTTAAGCAGATGGAACAATTTGTGAAGAAGTACAAAAATGAGGCACTTGGCGTAGGAGATGTCAAGCTCCCTGGTGAGGTGGAAACAAGAGCTACTGAGAAGAATAACGTGAACAATGGTGACAGAGGCACCTCAGCTGCTGTAGGAGCGATGGAGGACAAGTCCCCAGATCGAAAGGCATCTCAGTATGTAAGTATAAGAAAGGAAAGATAAAACAAGAAGGTATATTACTATCCGAGTGCTCTCTTTGGTCATTTTAACCCAAGTAACTTGTTTGTTAACTTGGAATAGTGAAAATCTGGGGAGGGAAAGAAAGAAGGGGAACTGGAAAACATTGTGAATGTCTGCACAGAACCCTGGTTTTTGACCGTATTTAGTGCATTGCAGCAAATAACTTCCTAAGTGACCTTATCATCCTCATTGCAAAATGTGTTAGCTTGGAGATATAGTATAGCAGGGTGGCTTTTACAGAATCATAATCAAGAAACTTGTGTAGTCTTATGGACTAATTGCTACACTTTTCTACTCTTGAAGAGTTTAGTTTAATTTTACAAGCCTGGTTTCTCCTCTTTCTTGGAAGAGCACCAAAATTACCCACTTGACAAATTGTGATTAAAATTAAATGAAACTAAGAAATAATAAAGTAACACTCTCTCCCATGTCCAGCAAGCCAAGCTGTATAACGGCTGTTTTGACTAGCCTTCTTTTCATATTCAGATCTTTCTTTTTTCTTTGATCTATGACTTTCTTTAGCATCTGATTTCTGCCTTGTAACAGCTCAACAAAAAATAAGGCATGTAAAATTACCCAATTTTCATTGATATTTCTAAAACTATAGCCTTAATAAAATATTTCCGACATAACTTGCTAACTTCTGCTGTGCATGTCTCGGCTACCAATTATGAATACAAAATAGGGGTCGGATTACTGAAGTAACATTAAATTAGTTTAGTGAAGGTAGACCTTCACTTCAGAGTGGCAAAAGCTCCTGTAACTTGATTTCCAGAACTGTTGCTATTATATGTATGAATCACAAAAATTATTTGTTTCCAGGTTACTTACAGAAAATGAATATACAAGTTCTAGATGGAGATAAAAGTTTGTTTGTTAACATGGTTGTAGAATATGGCTTTCAGTGTTATTGGGGGGTGTTGTGTGCTGCTTTTCGTGTGTTTTTGTTGTTGTTTTTTAAACTGACACAGTATATTACTTCTGGTGTAATTCATATGGAATATAAAATTAACACTTAAGTTTTAGCTTTGAACATGCCCACTTACCTTAATCAGTCATATGCTGGCCATTTGGTTACCTGTAGCTACTTTCTAAAATTAATTATTATTGCCATTATCTTGTCGTGGAGATTCTAAGATACTAACGTTATTTTATTGTGGCTTGATTAGGTTGCTGTCATTTTATGTAACGCAGACTCCCCTGCTGGGTTACTTCAGTTTCACCATAGCAATTCTTCACTTACCTCCTCGAGAAAGACCTACAGAAACACACACCTTGCATTGTACCCCGCTGGCCAACTGGCTTGGACTACGTTAAGTCAAGGGCAGGAGGCACTCTGTCCTCTTGAATAATTTTATTAAAAGGTGCTTCGTTTTTACATTGCACCTATTTATCATTTCCAAAGTTTTATTTACTCGAGCACCTGCGTRTACCTCCTACTGTTTAGGCCAGGCATCTCTCATCACTGTGCACAGTGATTTAGAAAGAGGCTTAGAAGTGTTGAATAGTGTAAGTGAACATTTGAGTTGCTTATCTATTGTTAAGTACTGAGTTTACCCTGGGCTAAATAATGAGGATTTAGATATATTATTTTAAGTATTTTTATTTGTCCCATTTCTGCAATGTGACTTAGTCTCAGCCATATGCTGTAGCATGATCTCAATTTCTTTTTTTTTTTAACAGTTCAAAATAAACCAATACAGAGAAGAGCTCTTAAATACTTTGCAGAAGAATTGCCATCCTTGCCTACACTTTTTTCTATCCATTAGTGCTGCATCTTTGTTCTCCAAATTTTCTTGTACGTTGTCTTTCAGACTGAGTCTGAAAGCATGTATTCCTGTAGCAAATAGAATCTCTTAAAAAATTAATTTTCCTTATAGGAATAGATTGCAATTCTTTTAAACATGATTCTTTTAAAAAAAAAAACAACAACAAAACAAAAACAACCAGGTCTCCACTATTGATGTGAATATACCAATAATAATTGCCTCTGTTTAAAAAAATAAATCTATTTCCCCATGATTAAAAGCTGAATAACAGAAAAATGGATATTCAGCATATTTTCATCTTGTAAAGAAGCAAATCTCTTTATGCACCTTTTAACCACCTAGGCTTGGGATGTTGCAGATGGTAGGTAAACTGTTTTGCCCTGATCTGGGTCCATACAACTACTAAACCTTCCAATTGACTCCTCTTGGAGTATGAGGTCTAAAGTAGAAATAAGAGTCAAAAAGCTTTATATACATATATATTTACACTTCCCCTTTCATTAGTTCCCCTTTCATTTTGTTCCAAGCTGTTCTTCCTCCCCTTTTGATGTCTTTCTGTGTATATTTTGAAATTGCTTGTCTGAAACAAGTGTGGGGATCTGATCAATATGCCTTACAGCCAAGACACAAAAAGAAAAAAAAACCCCAAACACACCACCACAGAGAGATATATATATATATATATATACACACACACACACAATTGAAAACTGAGGTCATTTGTGGCTGCGCTTGTAGTGATGTGAATCATAGAGAAAACCTTCCCAGGATGTTCAGCCCAGTCCACAGACCAACTGGAGTGCAGGAAATGCCAAACTGGTGATTAAACTGTAGATTAAAATTTTTGTTTCGGTAACATAAACCACCTGCATTTTTTGACTTGATGACAAAACCTTTGGCATAAGCAGGTATAGGGCAGAAGGCTGACTATGAATGTTTTGGAACTATTTGTAGTGTAGTTGTGTTCATAAACTTTGTAGTCCCTTTTCCATAATCACTCTCCCCATCCTAAGATCATTAATCACAGACTATTGGACAACAGCCATGAGTGACTAGCATCCCTAGAACACAGCTTTAAACAGAATGAGTTTGAAATATTCACAATTTTTTTTTTTTCTCACTAGTGATGCAGATATGGCTTGATCTTCTCGTGACCTATAAGTACAGCCATTTTCTTGTCATATGTTCTAGTCATAGTCTAGTCAGTTAGCTTTGGAGGCTTCTTATTATTCTTTCCTTATTCTTGAGTATGCAAGGCTCATAGAACATAACATGAATTTTAATTGCATGGTTTTTTTTTTTAAGAACTGGACTGTAGTTGCAAGAATGTGAATATGGCAAAATACAATAACCCATTTAAGTAGCACTAGTGCTCTATCAGTAGAATGTACATCATCTTGAATTGCTTAGTTCAGCCTGTATTGTGGCATCATGTCACACTACTATCTGATCATGGGAGTAAACTAATGCTTTAATTTCAGTCTGGGAAGGTAGGATTTATTAAATATGTCAGTAATATGTAATTGCTATACATGTACCTCTTCAAAGACTTATTTAAATTGGAAATAACTTCTTTCCAGTCCTGCTATTGCTGTAAACTGAACATGAAAGAAGGTGACCCAGCTGTCTATGCAGAACGTGCTGGATATGACAAATTGTGGCACCCTGCTTGTTTTGTCTGTTGCACCTGCAGTGAACTCCTAGTAGACATGATCTATTTCTGGAAGAATGGTAACCTGTACTGTGGAAGACATTATTGTGATAGCGAAAAACCCCGCTGTGCTGGATGTGATGAGGTAGGAAATATCCTAGTCCTTTGTTTTAGCATGCAAGTTTGCTTCCCTGAGAAGTGAATGTGATTTTTAGTAAAATACTTCAGTGCAGGGAGATGATGTGCCTTCACCAGTTTCACCTGATTGTAGTTGTAAGGAGCTGAAACTGATATGGACACTCCACATTCAGAAAGAGCCATAGTTTGCTTTGGATTTGGTGGGGATTTTGTGTGGTCTGCAGGAGCATAGGATGTAATACATGAGTGCAAATTCTTCTACAAAATCCCAATCATGCAGTTGTTTCCTCATGAAGGGCACTAGGGGGAGCGCCTTACTAAATCACACCTTGTGCGGCATACAGAGAACAGCCTGCCTGGTGTCTCTGGCATCTATTGGCTCTTAATGGAATGGAGGCTTTTGGAAAACAGTCAAACAAGTGAATGCATTTGTCTTTGTTGTTGAAATCATTTGAAACAGTGGAATTACCAGGAGTTCCTTGAAATTACAAAACATCCTGAGGCTAGCTTTATTAAAAGAAATACTATTCAAATGCATATATTAATATTTGTTTGTATCTTCCCCATAGCTAATATTCAGCAATGAATATACTCAAGCAGAAGGTCAAAACTGGCATCTGAAACACTTCTGCTGTTTTGACTGTGACTGTGTTTTGGCTGGGGAAATCTATGTAATGGTGAATGAGAAGCCAGTTTGCAAACCCTGCTATGTGAAGAACCATGCTGCGGTAAGATCCTTCCACACGTGTTGGTGCTGTGAAGGAAGGGAACTTACATCTACGGAGGTTGAAACTTTTACTTTCTCCCAGTGTGGGAGTATCTGAAGAGTATAAATTGAATGCAAGTTTAGGATCAAGTCAATCATCTTTCTCCCCTTTGAAAAAAAACTTAAAAGCAGACAAGTATTTTGTCAATTCGTAATCTTGAACAAAAGCTGCTGGCGGGGGGGGGAGGCTGTTCTGAAAATACCTTTAACTTTGCCAGTGGTGAAGCAGGATTTTGTAACAGGAGGAGTAAAGTAGGTGAAGATGAGTAATGCTGCTAAACATTTAGTTCGTGTTAATCATAATTGATTGTGACCAGTGGGATTCAACTTTAGCTGGTCTGCTAAAAGCCTGTAGTGGCAACTGCAATCTAGGTACTTTGTTTCTTTGTATTTCGAACCACGTGAGTTATAAAGGAGAGTGACTGACAGGATAAAGCTAGACGTTTGGGAAAGGATGGTAGTTCTTGATTCCTGGTTATGCTAGGAACTCTAATCTGCGATGATGGTCCATTCATATCTACCAATTAGCCAGCTATTAGTATTAGTTGGGAGTTCAGTCTAATGTGCGTCTAGACTGTTTATATAGTTATTGGAAGGAAAAACTATTATCTCTAGCTGGCAGTTAATAATCTTCTGAGGTAGGTGTGAGGAATTATCCTTTGAAGAGGCTTTTTTCCCTCTTAAAACACTAACATCCTTGAGATCTAAATGATAATTTTTGACAACCAGATTTTAAGATGAGTTACATCCAAGACTTTCTAGTAACCTTTAATTCTTTGGCATTGCTTTACAGCTGCCAACACACAGGAAGATTTGTAACTAATCTCTTTAAATGTATGGGTTAATATATGAAGATCTATGCTGTTTGGCATGACAAGTTTTTATCATTATTTGGGCATTGGGAAATCATAACCATCATAACTGTCTAAGTTTAGTCCCAGCAGCAACTAACTTCTTGTGTGTATTTTTTTATTTTATTTGTGTCCTCAGCTGCATTTTGATCAGAAACTGCTTTAAAAATAAAGGAAAATCAAAAGCTGGAGACTTATTTTAAAGGCTTGTTTTAACATTTGTCTCTCTTCTCCAAAAACACTTAAGAATTCCAGCTTTTATTGGACTTGTAGAGAGGATGTGTGTGTGTGTGTGCTTCATTTAAGTGTCATTTTGTTTCTAAACAGATCTGCCAAGGCTGTCATAATGCTATAGATCCAGAAGTTCAGCGTGTGACATACAACAACTTCAACTGGCATGCTACACAGGAATGCTTCTTGTGTTCCTGTTGCAGCAAGTGTCTAATCGGCCAGAAGTTCATGCCGGTGGAAGGGATGGTCTTTTGCTCAGTGGAATGTAAGAAAAAGATGATGTCTTAAGAGAAGACATGCACAGAACCAAGCATTGCTGTGTTCCAAAGGCTCTTGCATTTCTACTGTAAAATATATAGTATTGGAGCATTTAAAGTTATTGAAAGTATTAAATAGCATTTTCCCAAAGATTTTTTTTTTAAATGACTAAGGCTTGCTATGTAATCTTCATTTCTTAGCCGTAATAATACTTTCTTTTTTGGAATATTGTTCCTGAGTCTTATGTCAAATGACTTCGTATCCCAGAAATGTAAGAAAAAATGTGTTATGAACTATATACACTTTAAGGGAGCTCTTTGCCGTGAAGGATCTTTTTTCTGTATCTTGTCTTATGGAAGAAGAAAATGTGAAAATGCTCCAATTTTTCTTGGTTTGTATGATAAATGTAACTCTTCCACTTTTGGTTTCACTAATTTATCATTTTTATAGTTTCCCTGCTTTCAACAAGCACTTTAGACAAAATGATCAGCTTTACTGCCACATACAGTTTTGTTCGCTAGACCTCAAGTATGCAGGGAGAATGAAGCTTAAAAAAAAAAGTTGTGTGTAATCATTTGCTTGTTGTTGACACATGGGTTCTTGAGGGATAGTGACTACTCTCACATCTAGTTTGTAAAGTACTCTGAACCAGCAGAAAACTGTTTTGGCTCATGTTTCTCTTTCTCACAACTGTTCATGCCTGGAAAAGTTTTCATTTCATGAATGTTGAAGTTACTTTACAGATTTATTGGGGGGGAGAGAAAATATAAGAGGAGGTCTTGCCGAGATTTAAAAAAAAAAAAAAAAAAAAAAAAAGAAAAAAAGAAAAAAAAAATCCACCAATGTTAGTGGGTGTCACTCTTATCCTTTCAGAACTGGCTTCTATTTTTTCATGAATGTTCTTTTCATAAATTGTGCCTTCTATCAGAGGGACATGGCACACAATACCGTATGCATTTCCAAGAATGTAATTCTGCAAAAGGATCATATTTAGGCTTTTGATTTGTAAGTTCTTAACCAAAGCACAAAGAAGTCTTTCCCAGAAGACTTCCAGTATTTGAGTGAGAAAAAAAAAAAAATCACAGCTGAAAAAAAATCACTAGCTTTGCTTACTAGATAAACCAAATGTGTGGTTCTCTTTCTTTTTCTTAAGAATTACAGATCTACAGTGAAACTTGTTAGCATCTTTGTGCCAAACAGTGAATGGAGAGTCTCTGGCCTAAAAAAAAAAAAAAAAAAAAAAAAAATCTATGCAAGTCTTATGTTCAGCTCTTAAGTTTTATGGTCGCTGTGTTGTAACACAAATAAAAATTAGTGTTGTTCACTTCAGTTGTCTACTAATTCTGTTCTTGTTGAATCCCCTTTAGGGGAGGCAAAGAGGAGGGGGAAATGTTTCCATACTTCTCCTTAGCTTTGACATTATTTCCAAAAAAACTTAAGGTCTGTATTACTGTAAAGTGCTTACTGTCTTGTGTAATATTGTTGATGTGCTTATAGGTGCAAAACAATGGGTCTTGTTCCAACAAATACACAACTTCCAAACTTAGTGTGAATTTACTTTTTGTTCACGTGAACTATGGCCTTAATTCTATTTTAAGACATAGAAATTCACACAGGTGAGCTAATGTGCTGAGAAAATTAAGTGCATCGTGATCCTTTGAGTACTGCAAAAATAAGACACTCGTGTGAGATACATACTTCGTATGTTGTCTAAATTGAGATGTAAACTTTAGGTCTGTGTTCTGCAAGCCTCTACAGCTTTTCTCAGGGATCCTCAGGATGTACAGAAAAGTGTATGTCTTTCAGCTTATACCAATAGGGCTGTATTCTTGCCAGATTTGCAGTTTTGGGGGGGGGGGGGGGGGGGGGAGAGGGGGAAACAACACAGGATGCCTCAGTAAGAGAAGGTATTTCCATTTAAGTGCTCCTTAATCTGTAGCATGACATGCTGTGAGAATGCCATTTGGGGGGTGGGATAAGGTCTTATTTAATGATTATCTATAAGGATGGCTTAATAGTGTCTGGGTTTTACTTGTCTTGAGTGCATCTATCCTCACCTACTCACTAACATCTATTCTAGAAGGTGCAGCTGACCTCTGTAAAGAACGCTTTGTGAAAAGCTGCTGTGCAACTTTCCCTGCCCCTCTCTTGCCACCCCATGTAACAGCTCTATTTCTCCTCAATGTGATTGCTTGCGCTCATGGCAGTCTTATTTTTCACTTCAAATCTTGTTCTGTGCAGTTTTGTTTATTAAGCTTTATTATTGTGTAACCTTCACTTAAAAGGATGAGCAGATGCTACCTTGGGACTTACTCATTCCATCAAGACAGAATTGCCAAGGAAATTCCTGTCAAACCAAACATCTCAGTAGTCCATCTTCTCAGACTGGCTTTTTCCGTGCCTCTTCTGAAGCGTGCTGGCTTGCTGTCTTTAGCTAGCTCTCTTCTTGAGAAGCTTAATCTTCCCTTGCCTGTGTGCTGCCTTCTGGCTCTCTTCCCTGGAACCCGATGCATCTAGGTGTTTCTGCTATGGGGTAGCCAAAGTTTAATCTCTGTCCATGCAGTAATTGGAAAGGATCATGTCATAGGAAGGTCAAGTGTAATGTGCAGATGATACAGAGGGGAGACAAAGATACTGCTGTGTGGCTACACAATAGATCAGGAGATGATGAGGAGTGCTAAACAGTTCTTGTAATGAGCTAGGAAAGAATTTATGTTCCTAAAGATAACGCTTTTAGTGTTAGCTGAAAGATATGTCCACGTACTGGAGCCTGAATTCAAGCATTAAGAAGATTTCATTCTGTCACTACCACAAGAAAAATATTAGCAGTTAAGTGTGTTGTGGTTTTTTGGTTTTTGGGGTTGTTTTTTGGGGTTTTTTTGTTCTCTTGCATTTTTTGGCGATTTTATCATGGAGGTCCCTTTGGATCTATTTATCTTAGTAAGCTAAGAATAGAAGCTGGAAGTACATACTTTGCAGATGGAATTTTGAAGTCAAAGTATGGAAGTTGAAGTTCTACCCTTAAGCCTCATTATATCAACATACTCTTCTTTTCAGAAATAGTTAATCTGCTGCAAGAAACAGCCTGAAGAGGCACTTAGCCAGGTCTATTTATCATGCCACTGCCAGAGTGACCTATTTGATTTTAACTCTTCACATGTTGAGCACCAAATGAAGACAAAGATTCACAGCAGAAGATATGTTTGGCCTTGTCACTATCAGCATGTGTGAGAAGAAAAGCCCAAATTTACCTTCAGGATGTAACTTTCCACCTGTCTTAGCTTTATGTTCTGTGTTGTATGTTATGTGGCTGCTGTGAAAACGTAGGCTGTTAGACTCAAGTTCGAATTTTTGGGGTAGAGTTGTGTTTTCTAGCAACCAGCTATGGAGAAAAAGTACGACTGTACAGTAGAACAACAACTTTAAAAATAAAGATTAAACAAAAGTGGTGTGTAGCTTAAGCCATTGCAGCAGAGGGCACTAGAGAGACCATCTTGTCACTGACCTAACTGGGACATCTGGGAACTTGATTTTTCTTTTTGGTATAGCGGTAGCAGTCAGCCTTTTCAAAGAACCCCTAAAATCACCGGGTTTCTGTCCATTTACACTTCTAACACAGCCTGAAATTTTGAAGTTTGCCTAGTGCCCAAAAATAGCAGACAAGGTGAAATGCCATTGAGATTACTGTTAAGTCCTGCTTCGCTTAACCTGTTTGTAACCTTCATTGGAGCATCTAGATATTACCTGTTGGTTGACCACAGAGCCCAGGAACCTTCACCAGCACCACAAGCATCGCAACACACATCTTCAGTGTCCCGAGAGCAAAGGAGGTCTGTGGCACTAAGCATGCGTAACTCCCACGGCCTTTCAGGAGATATGGATCTGTTTGCACATGAAGGGCTCTTAGCACACTTATGTTTTAATCTTTTTTAACCAGTTTATATAGTAAAATTTACTTGTCTATGTCATTCCAAATATTAGTGCATTAATTGGAGTCTTTACACTGTGAATGAAGAAAAAGTGGTAATGCCACTGTAGGTCTTTTGGTACAAAGAACATGATTTTCCTTATTGTTTATGGCTCACTGCTGCAAAAATAGATTTTGTGAACTCCAGGCAAACCATTTTTTTATTCTGGGATGAGGCAAAGTCAAGGCCAAGTCAGTGCTATACAGGATGGTATTTTTGGAGGGTGCCTTAGCATACAGATGCAGTTAGCTTTGGATTTCATAAGACTGCTGCTACCATTATATCGTCAGAATACAATATTGCCTTTTATTTAAGGAATTGTTATCCTGAGGATCTGTAAAGCCCAGGGTGGCAAAGGTTTTGTCAAAACCATGACATCTATAACTTCAAAAGACTAAAGCTAAATAAATGCATCTGTGAATTAGATATTTATACATGGTAGAAATAACCTGTAACTTTTATTGAGATTAGGATTGCATCTCAAACTTATTATGGTTATACGTATGCTAGAAAGAAAAGGAAAACATGCTTTAAGCAGCTTTTTATATGTATGTTTAACCTTTGGAAAGCTAATGTTTCTGTCTCTTAAAATTACATGCTCATGAGCAAAAGCAGTACAGCAACTTCCCCTTTTCCTGCAGAATCCTACGTATTGAGTGTTATGGAACATGGTTGATGGTGTGAAGCAAAACTGTCTGGCTTTGTTGGAATAAYGACCATTAGCACAAAACTGTTTACATTCAGGACTAACTTGAGGTGCTTGGAAGCTCTAGACCATCCATTCCCAGAAGAACTGGTGAGATAGGGGTGGGAGGGTGTTAACGCTTGGTTCAACAACCTCTGCCAAGTTTAGCATGGCTTTGGGATGCTAGAGCTAGCAGTGAGTGGCAAAGAGGAGATTGGCAGTCCAGGAAAGGACAATTCAACTAGCAGCAGGCTCTCCAAGAGAATAGGGGTACAATGGCTGTCCTGTAAGAACTGGACAAAGGGAGCTAGTATGAGGATGCAGCAGTTCAAGGGCAGAGACTTGCTCCAAAAACTTGAGAATTCCTGTATGATGTCCTCAGGTCCTGGGTGTGCTCTCCCACCACAGCAGAGCCCCATACCCTATAGTATCTCAGTAGAAAGCCATCATAAAAATCACTTCCACAGGAGCAGTCCACTGGGTCACTGAGGCCAATGTGGTCTTCTCCTTTCCCAGCCCAAGCAAAGCACTATCAGAGAAGATTCCACACTGATTCACATCAATATATATGAATGCTTTTGTGTGTGGAAAAAGATGTAACAGGCCAATAGAAAATCTTCTGCTAGGCTTCCACACCTCTTCATGTGTCAGGACTGGAGTGCCCTGTTTTATCCCAGAACTGATAGGAACCCAGTCCAGCGGCTGGTGTAAGGCTTGCTGCCCACATACCCGCCATACTCCACTGAGCACAAACATCATTTTCATTATAGTTTTCTGTGTGAAACACAGGGAGGGTGTGTTCACCTTCTGTTGTATCTCTGGATGACTGAAGCATTTGCTTCTGGAAGTGGGAAGTCTGGATGCGAGGTTGTCCTCAAGCACTTCAGCTCCAAATTCTGCCTCGCACCTTTTGGGGGAACGTCCCAACCATCAAGCTAAGGTGTGTCACCTCTGGGCAGGCCCTCTT
Organism: Phoebastria nigripes; assembly: GCA_035582835.1. Classification (NCBI taxonomy): domain Eukaryota; kingdom Metazoa; phylum Chordata; class Aves; order Procellariiformes; family Diomedeidae; genus Phoebastria; species Phoebastria nigripes. The sequence goes on from JAYKAV010001422.1 coordinate 536,486, forward strand.
CACGCCAGCTGTTGGAGGTAGGCCACAGCAATTAAGAATGTCATAGTCAACTTAAACTACACATGAGGCAGCCAATACTTGGTTTTGAATGTTAGCTGAAATTCTCTCACACTATTAAAATTGTATTGCTGTGTCATTAGCAGTCAGCAGTGAGTAGGATCACACAGAGCTAGGGTCGGTGATTTTCAGTCTTGCAAATAGCTGCTTGCTAATGGTATAAAGCTGGAGACTTTCCACGCTTACAAAGGCTGTAACTGGTCATAGAATCATAGAATCATTAAGGTTGGAAAATATCTCTAAGATCATCAAGTCCAACTGTCAACCCAACACCACCAGGCCCACTAAACCATGTCCCTAAGCGCCTCACCTACACATTTTTTAAATACTTCCAGGGATGGTGACTCCACTACTTCCCTGGGCAGCCTGTTCCAATGCTTAACCACTCTTTCAGTAAAGAAATTTTTCCTAATGTCCAATCTAAACCTCCCCTGGCGCAACTTGAGGCCATTTCCTCTCGTCCTATCGCT